>PVJS01000167.1:35631-116057 GCA_004027185.1 Glis glis | reverse complement strand
ACCATGCCTGGCTTGTTTTATTAGCTTTTTTAATTTTAAAGGAATCTGCGACCAGTTTGCAAACTCGAAGTCAGTGATGTAGAAGTAAAATTTAGTGGTCTTGCTCTCCTTGCCTGCAATTCCTATCATTCTGACATGACCCTTAGACTGGAGGGTTAAAGGAAAACAAATTCCTGGAAGTTTCTCCATAAGTATTTGGAGCAGTTTTAGTTTTTTTCTCAGAACTAGCTAAGGTTTTTTGTTTGGTTTGAACCCAGGGGCCTGTGTATTGTGTGGACTCTACCAGTGTGCTACACCCACAGCCCAGCTAGTGTTATTATAGAGGTGAACTTTTCTTCTGGGCACTTACGTGTCCTATATAGTAATAGGCAAAAGGTGTCAGTTTAAAAAAGAAACATAAATTTATGATCTAATTACATACTAAGATAATAGAGTGAAGAATGTTAAACATCTATAAAATAAATAGAAAAATCACAATTTATGTAGAGAGAAAGGAGGAGGATGGGGAAAACAATAAGCCCAGGATCTACTCAGGAGTCTGTTACACCCTGGCATTGCGCTGAAGTTGGGTGACAAGTGGCCATCGGGTGCTGCTGTCTAGCTGTGAAGTGCTTGGAATGGCCACAGACCCGGGATGTGAAACCCTTACAAAAAAGAGCTGCTCTCGCTCTCTCTTCTGAAAAGAACCTGTATTTATAAACGAGCTCTAAAACAAACAAGCACAAAGCCTAGGGAGAAGGGCTGAGGGAAAACAGTGGTGTCTGCGATAAAGTCTCACTAATGACCAAGGATCACACCGACTGAGTTAATACTGATTTTCATACCAGTACTTTCACAGTGCTCTATGATGAAGGGGGGCTCATTCAGGGGTCCATGGATTACCACCCTCATGTAACACGATTTCCACAATACTGGAGAGGCTCATGTACATCTAAGCCTTCAATTTTATGTTATTTCACCTATTGGTAAAAAGCTGGAATTTCCCAACAAATCTGATTTCCTTAGGGTCGTGTTCTAGGGTTGCAGACACTGCAGAATTAATAGACTCCTGAGGAAAGGGAATGTCTGTCTTGTTTACTCTTTTTACTAGTCTGATTAAAATCTATCATCTATGTATCTAACTACATATATATTTTTTGTTCTAGAGAGGATTTAATAGTAGATTCTCTCTCTCCTTCCTTTTTTTTCTCTCTCTCTCTTTTTCCAAAATGAGTGGTTTGACAGAGATGCAGGGTATGGATAAAGCTTATGTAGCTTGAGAACAGCCTCAGCAGTTTAGTGAGACCCTGTCTCAAAATAAAAAATAAAAAAGGGTTGGGGGTGTAGCTCAGAGGTAGAATTCTCCTGGGTTCAATCCCCAGCACTACACACACACACACACACACACACACACACACACACACACACACACAAGTTTATGTAGCCTCAAAGCTCATCAAGAAAGAAAGGGGAGGATGCTGAGTGCAGGACAAGACCATTTTTCTATCAGTACAGGCTGGCTTTGGAGAAGGGGAGGAAGGTTGTCATCCTGCAGGCCCTCAGAAAGATGGACGCTTGCCGGGCGTGGTGGTGCACACTTGTAATCCCAGTACTTTGGGAGGCAGAGACCAGAGGATCCGGGTTCGCGGCCAGCCTCAGCTCTCTCTCTTTCTCTCTCTCTCTCTACTTAGTGAGGCCCTCCACAACTTCGTGAGACCCGGTTTCAAAATAAAGTATAAAAAATAGGGCCGGGGATGTAGCGCGGAGGTAGAACGCCCCTGGGTTCAATCCCCGGTACTGCAAAAAAAAAAAAAAAAAAAAAAGAAAGAAAGATGGACACTTTCTTGTCAGGTCACGGAGGAAGGGCACCACCTTCGGGGGCCAAAAGCAGGGGTGTGTGTCCCATTTCTGTGGAGCTCCCTTCCTATGAAGTGGCCCCATTGGCAAAGGCCAGCTGTTTATTCAAAGCATCCCATTAGGCTAGAACGAAGGTTAGCTAGAGATTAAAAAACAAGGCAAAATTAACTATCAATTTCAAAAAATAAATTGCTAATTAGCAGGAACATTCATAATTTAGATATTGCACTGGTACCTTCATTTAAACTGCTATATTTAATTAAGTTGCACTGAAAACTTTTGTATCTATGACCGGCAGACTCCAACCACTGTGTGAAAGTATGGTACCATAGAAACTATGGTAAGCAAGTGGTAGCCGGGCGCAGATCCTCCACGCTGCTTCATTTCTGATGAATGTGCGGCACTCCATGGAGGAGGCGGGACTACACAGAGAGAAGCATGGGCTATGACCAGTCGCCTTGGATTCCTATGCAGTACTGTTTGTGCACATTTTTAAGCTGTTGAGGCTGGCAACTATGCCATGTATTTTAACTTCTAGAAATATGTTGCTTTTTTTTTTTGGTGCTAGGGGTTGAACCCAGGGGCATTCTACCTCCGAGCTACAGCCCCAGCCCTATTTTATATTTTATTTTGAAACAGGGTATCACTTAGTGGCAGAGGGCCTCACTATGTTGCTGAGGTTGGGCGCAAACCTGCGATCCTCCTGTCTCAGCCTCCCAAGTACTGGGATTACAAGTGTGCGCCACCATGCCTGGCTAACTTCTAGAAATACTTTGCACTGCTTAAAATAGTTTTAATACCAATAATGAAGACCTGTTCTGCGTAACTTACAGGGCATTGTAAAGACTGAATTATATAATATAGGTGAAAGAACTTCAAGAAGTGCCACACATGTATAAATGTTTATATATTTGTCTATAAGGAGGAAATGATTCATTGAATAAGGGCTATAGTTAAACTTTGCACTAGAGTTGTGACTGCTTAGCCCAATTATTTTCTTTTTTTTTTGCGGTACAGGGGATTGAACCC
This sequence comes from Glis glis, assembly GCA_004027185.1. Classification (NCBI taxonomy): domain Eukaryota; kingdom Metazoa; phylum Chordata; class Mammalia; order Rodentia; family Gliridae; genus Glis; species Glis glis. Next base: position 113,192 of record PVJS01000167.1, on the reverse strand, counting down.
AGAGGCGTTCTAACTCCGCACTACACCCCCGGCCCTATTTTTTATACTTTATTTTGAAACCGGGTCTCACAAAGTTGCGGAGGGCCTCACTAAGTAGAGAGAGAGAAAGAGACAGGGAGAGAGAGAGAGATAGAGAGAGCCGAGGCTGGCCGCAAACCCGGATCCTCCGGTCTTTGCCTCCCAAAGTCCTGGGATTACAAGCGTGCGCCACCACGCCTGGCCAGCCCAATTATTTTCAATAGCAAGATATTTATTTATTTATTTATTTATTTATTTATTTATTTATTTTTTGCGGTATTGGGGATTGAACCCAGGGCCATTCTACCTCTGAGCTATACCCTCAGTCCTATATTTTATTCTTTATTTTGAAAAGATAAAGAATGTCTCAGCCTCCCAAGTACTGGGATTACAAGCATGCGCCACCTTGCCCAGTTGCAAGATATCTTAAGTTGAATTCTAGGACTTCCTTCCTTCCTTCCTTCCTTCCTTCCTTCCTTCCTTCTCTCCCTCTCCCTCTCCCTCTCCCTCTCCCTCTCCCTCTCCCTCTCCCTCTTCCTCTTCCTCTCCCCTCCCTCTCTCTTTCTTTCTTTTTGTGGTACTGGGGATTGAATCCAGGGCATTCTACCTCTGAGCTACACCCCCAGCCCTAATTTTTATTCTTTATTTTGAAACAGGGTCTCACTAAGTTGCGGAGGGCCTCACTAAGTAGCTGAGGCTGGCCGCAAACCTGCCATCCTCCTGTCTCAGTCTCTCAAGTACTGGAATTACAAGAGTGAGCCACCACTCCCTTCCTTCCTTCCTTCCTTCCTTCCTTCCTTCCTTCCTTCCTTCCTTTTACTAGGGATTGAACCCAGGAGTACTCTACCCCTCAGCCACACCCCTAGCCCTTTTTATTTTTATTTTGAAATAGGGTCTCACTGAGTTACCGAGCATTGGCCTCAAGCCTATGATCCTCCTGTCTCAGATTCCAAGTACTATGATTACAGGTATGTGCCACTGCACCTCACTAGGACTTTTGTTTTTTAATTGTAAAAACATATTTGAGATTGGAAGTGTGCAACATACTTTTTTGATATATATATATATATATATATATATATATATAATATATATATGTATATAGTGAAGTGATTTTTACAGTCAAGCAAATTAACATGTTCACCATCATCTCACATAGTTACCACAATCCTGGGACTTTTTAATACAAACATGAAATAAAAAGTAAAGGAATGCTAAATATTTTTTAAAAGAAGAATTCAGCATGATTGATCTCAAGGATCTTACATTATTACTCATTTCTTTTTTTCTCAGTGCCTAGACAATCTCTGGCACATAATGTTTATTTAATAAATGTTTAGTGAACAGAATGCTAAGTACCTCAGCATCACTTGTAGATATAGCCAGCTCATAGAGCTAAACCTAAAACCCAAATCCAATTTTATATTGGAATTAATTTACATATTGAAAAATTGGCACAGTGAATAAAATGACCTGCTGAAAGAACAAGGACTTTTTTTGACAGAAGGTCCCATTTGAAAAGTTTTAAAAATCATAACTATTTAAAACAAATTTTATTTATTCTGTTAGAAAGAAAGAAAATACTTTTCATAAAGAAAGCAGTGCTATTTGGATGGCTACTACAGGCCACACAATGCACGAGGTGTTTTTTGCCTCGTTTGACGAAGGCACTTGGACCTGTTAAAAATTACATTACCCTACATCTAAGTAAACACACATTCCAAGCACGTTGGGGCTAGCCACTGACGACCCATTTAAAAGAAGTCTTCTCATTTGATTTTCAGAGCAAAAATGGAAACTGTCTGTTATGATTTAAATCTGTCCCAGAGCAGTTTCCATGAGTTAACACAGCTAAATTGTAAACGTAGGAAGACATAAACAAGCAAATACCCAAGTGGCTCTGAACAATTGAACCACGGCTTGTTTTCCAGTGGGTGCATCCTCCTCCAGAGGCCAGCGTTATAATTAAGAGGTTACAATGGAAAGAAGCCTGGGACAATGGCATGGGACGGAGGGGATGTTTAAATCCTAATGAGAGGAAAAACCCAGGACAATCTGTTTAATAACTCAGAGCCGCTGTTCACATCGGAGTGGCAAACAGTATGCTGTGGCAGAACTCTGTGTCCTCTGGCTGTTCAGCGCTGCCTCCACACTTCTTTACCGTGCCAGAACGACTTAGCTTCTCTTTATAGTCCTCACACACATTAACTCGACAAGGGACGGAGAAAGCCTGCCATGGCGGCCTAGGAAAATAGGAGAGTAACGAGGAATTGGGTCAGGCTGGTCAAGGGATAAAGACAAGTCTTGACTCGACATATAAGGGGTAAGACAGACAAGTGATATCAAACTCCGATTTGAATTTTACTTATATGCAATAATCAATGTTAGTAGTTCTGGTTTATTTTTTTCCACTGAGTTCCCGGCTATAATAGTATTACAGTGCCTGATGCTATTGCTGCTGTTTTAATCTCCTTACTGTACTCAAGGCTCATTACAATAGGCATGGCATTTGAATCACTAGAAACACAAAATAAATAAAGCTAGAAAGGGTGACTGAAGCCTGTCAAGGTATAGATTTTAAGATAGCCTTTTGGTAGGTCTGCAAAGTTATATTGAGAAACGTTGAAGGTTCGGAGGGCAGGGTGCTTGGCATCTTCTTATACAAAGACGTATAATTACGACGCAACTTCTTGCTCATCACGTTGCTCAAAGAGGTCAAGGATCAACAAACTAAATGCCTATGGGGTACAAGAATAAGATGTAAATGCATCTACATAAAAAATGAAAGAGAATGGATTCCCTTTCCAAAAGAATTTGGCTTCTGTCCATGATAGACTAGCCATCCCACAGAACAATTATAAAAGAAAAATTAAAAATAGAGTGCACTTGCATGCACACACGCATGGACACACACAGAGGAAAGCACCATTTGAAGGCATGAGAGCAAAGCATCCAGAAGAAAGGGAAACACCTCTAGGTGGTCCAGATCGTATCTGTTCTTATCCTATTCTTCAGGTTAGTGACAGAGGATCTGCTGACTCCAAGCATACAGGACAGAGGCTGAACGGTAAGCACTAGTTTAGACTTTGAAGTAGTTTGAGTAGACTGGGGAAACAAAAGTTGGCATTTGGCTCGGCGTGGTGGTGCATGCTTGTAATCCCAGTGCTTGGGAGGCTGAGACAGGAGGATCGAGGCCAGCTTCGTCGAGACTCTCAGCAACTTAGTGAAACCCTGTTTAAATAAATAAAAAAAAAGTTGTCATTTAGGATTGTCAAGACAGCCAGAACTGAAGGAGATGGGATCCTGGAGAAAAGGGAAGTACAAAAAAGTAGGTCCAAAGACGTATATGAACATTAGAGGAAATTCTAATTCCTAAACTGTATTTGCACAAAGCCAATGGCCAACGGTCTAGGAAATCAAGTAGAATGCAAGTACTAAGAGATAAATAGTCAAGTAAAAGTTTGGGGAGATATGATCTGGGGTTTTGGATGGAACAGGAGGAGGAACTATGAAACCTCCAGGGCTTCAGTTGAGGATCCACGAAAGTCTGTGTTCTGGGACTGGAAGAGAAACATAGCATTGAGTGGGTCAAAGTAATCTTCCTAACTCTACCTGCTGGAAAAAGATTGAATTTCTCATAGAAGATAATATTCAGATCCTTTACAATTTTTCCTACACAATGTTTGACACGCAATAAAAATTAACAGATATCCTAGAAACAGCACCACATGACCAAAACTCAAATATAAAAACAAACAATAGAACCAGAGAAATGGCATATGAAGATATTGGAATGATCAGATTGGCATTAAAGTCACTATGATTAATATGTTCAAGAAATAAAATATGAGGCCGGGTGTGGTAGTGCATGCTTGTAATCCCAGTACTTGGGAGGCTGAGACAGGAGGATCCAGGTTCGCGGCCAGCCTCAGCTACTTAGTGAGGTCCTCTGCAACTTAGTGAGACCCTGTTTCAAAATAAAGAATAAAAAATAGGGCTGGGGGTGTAGCTTGGAGGTAGAATACCCCTGGGTTCCATCCCCACTACTGCAAAAAAAAGAGAAAGAAAATATGGAAAATTTATCAGAAAACTGGATTTTTTAAAAAACCAAGAGAAAATTCTAGAATTGAAAAATATAATAATTGAAACTAGAAACTTGATTGATGTGCTTAACAGCAGATTAGAGGTTTAAGATTAAACAATAAAACATTTAAAGGATAACAAAACAGGGTCAGAAAAATGTGCTTCATGGGCCACCTATTTTTGTAAATAAAGTTTCATTGGAATACTACCACACTCCTTCATTTACATATTGTCCTTTACTGCTTTTATATTATAATAATAGAGTTGAATGGTTGTGATAGAGCAGCATGTCCTGCAAAGTGGAGACATTTACTATTTGTATCTTTGCATAAAAAGTTTGCTAACCACTGATGTATAAGGATAATAGAATTAGAAAATAAAAAATGATTTTTCTATTCATGTAGTAATTATATTAGGGATGAAAGTAAGATAATATAAATATTATATAATGCCTTCTCTTTTGCATTTAAATCTTACATTCTAAGTGCACTTTTCTTTTATAATGTTGGGGATCAAATCCAGGGCTTTATGTTGCTAGGCAAGTGCTCTACCACTGAGTGACATTCCCGGCCCTGGAAAAAATTCCTAAATTGGATACAAAAGTACAAACCTTAAAGGAAAAGGTTGTTAGAATGTACTTCATTATTATTAAGAATTTCTACTCATTTCCTCCACCTCCCAGTTTTCCTTTAAAAAATACTTTTATTGGTGCTTTGTAGTCTCACATCATAATGAAGTTAAGAGTGACAGGGACACACCTGCACACATCACTTGATGAACTTCTGCTCATTTTTACGATACTATTAAGGGAGAGTCGGAGAAGGTATTTGTAATATATGCATCCAACTGTGGTACATTGTACCATCCAACATGGTACATTGTGCTTTTTGTTTACTGTTTTTTTATCCCCATTCTTCTACTCATTCTTTCCTCCAAGGAGAATGTACTTCTCTACCCATTGACATTTATTTATTTATTTATTTATTTATTTATTTATTTATTTATTTTTGTGGTACTGTAGATTGAACCCAGGGGCATTCTACTTCTGAGCTACATCCCCAGCCCTATTTAATTTTTTATTTTGAAGCAGTTCTAAGTTGTGGAGGGCCTCACTAAGTTCCTGAGGCTGGTCACTGTGAACCTGTGATCCTCCTGTCTCAGTCTCCCAAGTACTGGGATTACAAGTATGTGCCACCACACCCAGATGCCACATTGACTTTAGACTTGATTTCATGACTGTTTTGGCCAGTTACATGTAAATAGACATGCTATTTTCCATGACTGAACAGATGCCCTAAATCTTTCAATTCAATGAACGACACAAAACAACTCAATTGAAAAATGTACAAGGCTTGAACATCCTTAAAGAAGAATATCAAAATAGCAATTAAGTACATAACAAGTTGCTCAACATGCAACTTAAAACTAAAAAGAGATATCATACATGCCCACAAAAATGGCTAAAAACAAACAAATAAACAAACCCCTTATAATTTCGAGTGCTGACAAGGATGTGGAAGAATTAACCAACATGGTGCCTGTTCAAGAACAAATTGGTAGAATCTTTTTGAAAATTACTTAGCAGTATTTACAGCAATATATATATCACCCTGTGACTCAACAATTCTACTCCTGGAAATATACCTAATAGAAATTAGCCTAAATAGAAATATACCTAATAGAAATACCTAAAAAGACATTTAAAAGGATATTTGCTGTGCTATTATTTGCCTTAGCCTTAAATTAGAAACAATCCGAATACTAACCAACAGCAGGACATATATATATATATATTATTATATATATTAGTATATTATATATATTAGTATATTATATATATTAGTATATTATATATATATTAGTATATTATATATATTAGTATATTTATTTATTCAAGGAAATACTATACAGTAATAAAAATCACTGTCAAAACATTAAAATAGATCAATTTCACAGACGTAATTTTGAGCAAGAGGACCCAGATACAGAAGAATATATCCTGTGTTTCACATTTCTAATTCAAAAATAGGCAAATTCATTTTGGGGGTTTGAAGTTAATGGTTAACTTTGGGTGCAGTAAAAACTGAGAAGGAGCATTAAAACTGTTATGGGGTGCTGGTAATATTCTATATTTTTATCTAGATGGTTCCATGTGTTTACTTCTTATTTATTTTTGGTATTGAGGATTGAACAAGGGACATTCTATCTCTGGGCTACATACCCAGATCTTTTTATTTTTTATTTTGAAACAGGGTCTCATTAAGTTACCACGAGCTGGTCTTGAACCTGTGATCTTCTAGTCTCAATTTTTCAAGTGCTAGGATTACAGGCATGTGTCACCATGCCTATATGTGTCCACATGTGAAAAACCTTTAAGATGTGCATTTAAGATTTGTCACTTCATGCTATACTTTGATAAAATATCTATAAAGGAAGAGTAGATGGGCCTGTTAACTGAGAGTATTTGGGGCATTGGTCCACACGTATGTGCACACATAGACACCCCACACATGCCCCTTGAGAGAATTCAAATTAAAACAAAACAAAAGTATTGTGAGAGATAAAATCAGCCTGCATGCCTCCTGTTGATGGAATTTTACTTCATTCTGTACCAACTAAAAACTGAAGATGATTTTTTCATTCATGTAAAAATTATATTAGGCATGAAAGTAAGATAATATATAAATAATGTATAATGCTCTCTATTTTATATTCAAATCTTACATTTGGAGAAAAATATTCAATGATAATAGGTCCCTAGTGATACTAACAATTGAGTGTGAACAATACTTTATTTTAGAACTCTATTTCCATTAAATGTAGTTAGATATAAGATCCACTTTAAAATATGGAGGGCAAGAATATAATATCCACAAAGGCTTTTTTGTGTTCTGTTTTATTCACTGTTAATGCCAATTCCTAGGAATTTGCCTTATTTGTGGTAATACTTAATAAATATTTATTGAATTAACATAAAATTATGTAATTATGTAATTACTTTATTCAGCATGAATAATAAAAATGCCATAGTGTAATTTTATCTTTATATCTTTATTCTACTTAAATTTCCAGTTATAAGAAAGTTATCAGAATGACTTGCTGATAAACACTAGGTTGGTTCCATAATTTGGCCACTGCGAATTGTGCTTCTATAAACATGCATATGCATGTATCACTATAGTTTTCTGAATTTAATTCTTTTGGAAAGATACTGAGGAACGGTATAGGTGGGTCATATGGTGGTTCCATTCCTAGTCTTTTGAGGAACCTCCATACTGATCTCCATAGTGGTTGTACTAATTTACAATCCTACCAACAGTGTATAAGAGTTCTTATTTCCCTACATCCTCATTAGCATTTGTTATTGTTTGTATTCTTGATGATTGCCATTCTAATTTGAGTTAGATGAAATCTCAGTGTAGTTTTGATTTCATTTCTCTAATTGCTAATAAGGTTGAATATTTTTCACATATTTACTATCCATTTGTATTTCTGCTTTTGAGGAGTTTCTAGTCAATTCAGTTGCCCATTTTTTGATTAGATTAAAGTGTTATATTTTTTGAGTTCTTTATATATTCTAGATATTAATACTATAGTAGTACATGAATACCCATGTTTATTGTAGCACAATTCACAATAACTAAATTATGGAACTAACCTTGGTGTCTGTCAACAGATGAATGGATAAAGAAAATGTGGTCTATAATGGAATTCTACTCAGCCATAAAGAACAAAATCATGTCATTTGTGGGAAAGTAGATGGAGCTAGAGAATGGTATACTAAGTGAGATCAGCCAGTCTCAGAAAGTCAAGGGTTGTATGTTTTCTTTCATATGTGAAAACTAGAGAGAAAATATAAAATATAAAGGTCTCTAAATAATGTGGAGAGTGACCAGTAGAATAGTGGAAGGGGATTGGGGGAGGCAGTTGGGGAGAGAAAAAAGAAGGATTGAGAAAGAAAACAGTTCAAATAATACTATGGAAATATATGAAGGTATTATTACCAATTTTATTAACATGTATGGGGAGGGAAGGGGGTGGGACGTGGAAGGAAATACACCGAGTGCTGTGTGCATATATGTTTGTATCACATTAAACTTCATTATGATATATAATTGCAATGCACTAATAAAAGTATAAAAAAGAATGACTTGCAAGATACTAATTTCTACTATTACAAAAATTATAATGTTCCAAACATATTGTTATTCATCTATATCTTGACTATTGTTTGACTTCTGAGACATTTAACCCAAATCAATCCAGCAATATTTTGTTTAAGCTTTGAGTGTGAGAGTCATCCTGAAGAGTGGCTGTATGATAGGGTCACTATAGTCTTCTTGTGGGAATATAATTTTTACATGAAATTGGTAAATATAAAATAAAATTACAGTCTGTAAAAACATGATAGATTGAATAAAATTAAGTTGCAGGGTATATGTGGTCAAGACAAGTGCTGAGGTTAAGCAGAAGAACAATGTCAGTGAGATTCTTATTAAAAAAACGTTGACCTAGAGAGGGGCTTTGAAGAACTGGTAAAGTCTAGACAGTCATAGAAAAGGAGTAAGGATACACTCAACTTATCAGGCAATGTCAGACAACATGTGGGAAAAGCACGGCATGGGCGGGATTCTCTAGATTAGTTTGCTTGTATGAGAGGGTACAGAGGGGAATAGACAAAGACTGGAACAAGCCAAGCATTGCCAACCACCAGTGATTGAACTCAGTGTGTTTCTAGTACGGCACACCTACCGATCAGATTGTTAAAATGTGGCTTCTAATTCTGCAGAATGACTTGGCTTTGAGATACTGAACCTCTTGCAAGCTCCCATGTGACACAGTGTGGTTGGTCTGTAGGTGCACTTCAAGTAGCAAGAGTCTAGAATGCATAAAAAGAAGATTTTGAATTCGATATGAAAACAAATTTTATAAGACTAAAGGAGGAAGGACAAGGGGAGATTATGGTGCTGGTGAAAATTAAAATAACAAAAATAACCATGTATTGAATTTTTACATAAATTATCTCTAATGCTTAATCAGGTTGGTTATAGAAGAAACCACCAAGGAGCCAAGAAGATCAATGCAAAAAAAAAAAAAAACATGGATGAAGAAGGAGAAAGGGACATCATTAAGGCAAAATAAGTCCAAGAAAACTAAGATAGTAATGAAGATACAACGTGTAATGGCATGCTGTGGGGTTTGCCTTGGAATCCGGTAGCAATATTAAAGCATCCATTGCCTCGATGGTTTGGAATTGCTTTGAAGTCGTCAAACAGACCTCCATCTGGGCTTGCAACATCTCCCTGACATCCACAAAATCCAGGTTATGCACTGGCTTCAATAAAGAAAAGTGCCGAGGCTACTTTCTTTTCTTTGGATTGTCTGCCAGCTTTATCTCTCTAGTAAATTTGTCACTGGTTTATAATTACCCAGTTTAACAGTCTGAGTTCACATTATGGACCTGAGACTATGAAGAATAACCAATATATATGTCAGTCACTTGCAAACTGAATGGCAGGCCTCTTGCCTTAGAAGGCAAAATACTTTAGAATTTTGTAGACAAAACAGGAATATAGAGAAATTTAAATGCAGGGATAAGGAAAACATCTCCTTGGTCTAGTTGTGGTGATGAGTAACTTAGTAGCGACTGAGAAGGTTCAGGACATGGAGTGCTGCTACTGGCTGCTCTACTTTCATGACTTCAAGGGAAATGCTGGTAGTAGGGTTTTCTGAGGACAGATGACCTTCCTGTCAATGCTATTCAGAGGTCAGTGTCCTTGGGGAAGAGGATCTAAGGCCCGATGTATGTAGGATATGATCTTTGCCTCGACTTAATTTTCTATTGTCAGTATGTGGATTTTCAGCATGTGTTTATACAGCTGTCCAAGGTCATGAACATTTTTTGCTGGAAAGTAGGAACCCTAGGCAGAAAAATTCTCTCAAAATAAGGCAAGAGAAAAGGCTCAAATCTCATTAGTCTGCTTTATGAAAACAGCATTTTAAGGGTAGTTAAAGCATATTTGTTTTACTTATCTGAAAACATTGTCAGTATCAGATGCATGAAACTTTTAGATAAAGAGATATTCAAGGCAAGGAGAAATCTAATACTCTTTTTATTTGTGCTTAAATAATTACAAAAATCTTTACTTATTTTTATCACAAAGCAACACACTATCATTATAAAACTTTGTAATATACCAATATGTAGAAGAGAAATACCCCCCCATATTTCCATAACTCATTTAACATTTTGATGTGTGTTCTTCCAATCTCTTTTTTATGCATATTTTGTTTGCTATTTGACGTATCTGACAATGTCCATATTTGAATCTTGATTTTGAAAGTTAACGTTGTACCAATTCTCACTTTTTGCGTTTTCAGCACTTTAATCAGGTTCTAACTTTTTTTTTTTTTACTGGCTAGCATACATTTAAACAAGAAGTCTACTATGAGCTAGATGGCTGAATACAGGCACTCAACACTCACCTGTTCCTCCACAAAGAACCAGAACAACAGGTGTGTAAGCATCTTGAGGTGAGTGATCATGGGAGAACATTGGAAATCGACAGGAGAAAAGTGGAAACCTTGTAAGAAACAGAGACCTGGGACAATAGCAAAGTAAGAGAAACAATACATCCTGACACCTGTCGCCCAGGTTCCACAGCCGGAGGAGGGGCAATCTCTCCTCTGCAGGGATAAGGGTGAAAGAGAGAATCCCGTCAAACTCTATCAGAGTAGATATTGAAAATCTTAGTTATTGGAAAGTTTCACAACCCTCACAGGCTTGCCGCCAACTAGAGAAGTATCCTGAAAACTGCATAGCAGCCTTGTTTTGGAAAAGGGGCAGCAGAGAAGAACGTGGCAAGTACTGCTGCCACCACACTTATGTGGGTCCCACCATCAGTCATCCTGAAACTTGTTTGATCACACACTGCTGACAATACTGAGTGTGAGTGTCACAGAGACAGTGCTATAGTCCCTGTTGTCCCTCTGGTGAAGCACCTGTGCCCATACCACTCTCTGGAAGGACAGATGTTTAGGGCCCTTCACCACCCCTGGTGCAGTTACTGCTAGAGACCCTTATAAGTAACAGGGTCAACATCAATTGAGCTTGAGAAAAACTCCATCGCAAGACAGGGCCACTACTAACAATGTAGGAATAGCCACATGGAAGGTACCCTCACATACTCTCCTGTCTAGACTATACCTGCCTGAACTGCTAGAATGTCCCCACTCTTATATGACTTGCAGAGATAGTGGGTCTCTGTGATTCTGATACAGAATCACACTGTACCCAAATACACACTGCACCCACACTCACTAATTATATCCCAAGATGCTACAGGGAGATTATACTATAGTATCCAGCTGGAAATGTACTCAATAATGCATAATAAACTGATATCCTGATACATCTTTTGGAGAAAGCTGCTTACCAAGAACATCCCATAAAGGTGACACAGATAGCCAATTCATCAGAACCACAAATTTCAACATAGGAACATAAGAAATATGAACAAATAAAGCATTATGATATCACCAAAAGACCATAACTGCAATAATAAATTACAAAGAAATTGAAATGGATGAAATGCCTGATAAAGAATTTAAAAATTATTTAAAAAGCTCAATGAGATGCAAGAAAATTGAGATAAATGGCTAGATAAAATTAGGAATACAATGGAGGATATGAATGAAAACTTTGGCAAAGAAATAGAGATTTTGAAAGAGAACCAAACAGAAATCTTGGAGGTGAATAGTTCAGTAAGTCAAATAAAAATTTTGATTGAAAGTCTAGATCAAGCAGAAGAAAGAACATCAGAGCTTGAAGATAGGTTCTTCAAAATATCACGTTCAAGCTGGGCATGGTGGCACATGCCTGTAATCCCAGTACTTGGAAGGCTGAGACAGGAGAATTGCAGGTTCAAGGACAGTCTTAGCAAGTAGTGAGATTCTCATCAACCTAGCAAGACCCTGTTTCAAAAAAATAAAAATAAAATAGGGCTGGGGGTGAAGCTTGAAGGTAGAATGCCCCCTGGGTTCAATCCCCAGTAACATGCACACACACATACACACATACACACACAAATCAAACAGAAAAAAAAAGAAATAAGAGAGCATTCGAGATATTTAGGACACCACAAAATATCAAATAGTTGCAAAATGGCATATCCAAAGGGGAGGAAATGAAGGTGAAGGTTATAAAAAGCCTATTTAAGGAAATAATAGTAGAAAACTTCCCCAATCTTGGAAAAGGCCACAAAACAAGTCTTAACAAATTAAAATACTGAAATAGTTTCCTGTTGTTTTTTTTTAAATCACAATGAAATGAAACTAGAAGTCAATAATAATAACACACAAGCCAGGAGGAATGGGATAATGTATTTCAAGTTCTGTAAGAAAATAACTGCCAAACAAATTATTACATATAGCAAGGCTATTCTTCGGAAATAAAGGCGAAGTGAAGAGGAGAAGGAATAAATGAAGAAGTTTAAGATAAACAAGAAGAACATCAAACACCAAAGGTAAATAAGAAAGAAAGAATGAACAATTAATATTTATAACAACTAGAAGAAAATCAACAAAATGATAGTATAAGCCCACACATTTCAATAATAACTCTGGATGTAAATGAACTAAATTCTACAATAAAAGATAGACTGGTTGAATGGATAAAAACTAAGACCCAGTAATATGCTTCCCACAAGAAACTCACTTCACCAGTAAAGACACACATACAGACTGGAAGTGGAAGGATGGAAAATGTTATTCCAAGCAAATAGAATCCTAAAGTGAGCAGGAGTAGCTATACTTATATCTGACAAAAAAGACTTTAAGGCAAAAAGTGTAAGAAGAGACAAAGATCACTATATATGTTGAAGGGTTACATCTAAGAAGATATAATGATTATAATTTATATGGACTTACTGTTGGCACACTCAGTTTTATAAGACACTATTAGCCTTAAAAAGAAAGATTGTCTCCAATCCAATAATGGTGAAGGATTTCAGCACCCTACTTTCACCAATGGATAGATCATCCAGACCTCTCCACCTAATCAACAAAAAAGAGTTAAACTACACTATAGATCAAATGGAATTAATAGAAATTTATAGAACAACCCACTCAATAACTGCAGAATATGCATTCTTTTCATCAGTACATGGATGGAACTTTCCCTGGAATAGAGCATATATTGGGTCATAAATCAGTCTTAATAAATTCAAATCATTGAAATAATTTCCTATAACTTTTCTGATCACAATGGAAGGAAGCTAGAAGTCAATAACAAGGGAACTTTTGAAATTATATAACCATGGAGGCTGAACAATAGGATTTTGAATGACTGGTGGGTCATTAAGGAAGTTAAAGGAAAATTAAAAAAAATGTCTTGAAACAAATGAAAACAGACACACAACATATTAAAACCTGTGGGATGCAGCAAAATAAGTTTCTATAAAATGTTATAACAATGAGTGTCTACCTAAAAAAACAAAACAAAACAACAATATTTCAAATAAACAACCTAATAATGATGTATTTCAAGGACTTAGAAAAGCAAAAACAAACCAACCCCAAATTAGTAGAAGCAATGAAATAATAAAGATTAAAACAGATATAAATGAACATAGTTTGAAAATAAAAAGTAATAAAATAAAGTTAGTACTTTGAAAAGCTAAACAAAATTGACAAATCTTTAGCTAGACTAAAACAAACAAACAAACAAAAAGACCCAAATAAATAAAATTAGAGATGAAAAGGGAGGCATTAAAACTAATACCACAGAAATACAAAGTATCAGTCGTGGTGGCACATGCTTGTAATCCTAGTGCTTGGGAGGCTGAGACAGGAGGATTGCAGGTTCAAGGACAGCCTAAGCAATTTAGTGAGGCTCTCGGCAACCTAGTGAAACCCTGTTTCCAAATAAGAAATAAAATCGGTCTGGGGATGTAGCTCGGAGGTAGAATGCCTCTGGGTTCAATTCCCAGCACCACACACACACACACACACAAATAGAGTTAATAAAATATTTCTGCATTTGGTTTATACCAGCTATATTTTCCTTTTTCTTCAAAGATAAAGTATTTGGTATGCATAGCTCCTTGTTCCTATTTCCTGGACTGCTCTGAAGTTCCTCTTTGGAAAAGAAGTCTATGATATTCCACATTTACTGTATGAATGATTTGGGGTGCTGGGAATGGGGGAGACTTATACTAACTAACCTATATTCAGTTAGCTGTGGCAAGCTGGTAGCAGGTGGGAAATTCCCAGAATATAAATTTATAGGCACAGAAACAATAGATGTTTGGGCACACTAGTATTTCTTGCCCACAAAAAAGTTTGCGCATTGAAATCCTGATTCAAAACATAATATGAATTGTGTTATTGGGAATGAAGTGACAATGTTACTTATATATAATATATACATTAAGCTAACCTAGAAAAAAATACATTTACCAGTGACTCCGAAGAAGTAGGTCCTATGCAAATAGTTGGAGAAATAAAAGTAGGATAATTGACAATATATTCCTGGAAGTAGCCACACTACATATGCCATATGTTAGCTTTTTAGTGAATGAATTTGCAATGAGTAGTTTAAATGCTGTTCCATTAATGGTGATATACTTGGAAAAACAATTTTCTCTAAAATATTAGCAATTTATTCTACGTTATATAAAATATATATTTTTTAGAACTTAACAGACAAACAAGATATTGTACGCATTATTTAACAAGATTTTCTGGCAGAATTTTAGTTTAATACAACAAATACACATTTATATCCCACCTTTGCTGAAAAATAATAGATTAATTAGTTTTGACAGTGTTTCTGATTCTTACATGAAATTTTAAAGATGAAGCACTAATTGTGACATTATTTTAATCATTTTCTGAAAGTGTATCACTGGCTTAGAATAATACAATACAATACAAATTATAAGGGGAATAGGATGTGCATTAACTTAAACATATGTGAGGAAAATATTAATTTCCAAGTATTAAAAGGGAATTATTATTGGTATCAGAAGAACTCATTTCTCTATCTGAGGCTTTTAGGCTTTGTGTGGAAGGCATAGCAAGGGAATTATTCTTCTAAAAGTACATTGAGTCCCTTCAAGGAATAACTACTGAACTCTCATAACACTTTTATTTCAATATTTTTTGGAAAAAAGTAGCTTTTCCTGGATTTCCTCCATTTTCTCAGTTCTTGAGCGTATTAGTGAAGACACATATTTTAGAGTTGGTCAAGAAAAATGAGACAATAAATTGAAGTTTGTTTAACTGTTTTGTAGGTTTAATTAATCTTGCTCTTTTTGAGTCTGTCATTAATTATTTTAAAATATTTGCATTAATTGTATTTATCATAAATTAGACCCCAGGCTTAATTATGCATTCTCATGAAGGACCCAATTAAGAATGTGAAATGCAACAAAAACAACAGCTAGCACTTCTGCAAACTCAGCTTGCTTAATTTTTCAGAGTACTGTTAATAAAATCAACATAACTAATTTGCATTTTTGAGTGGATAAATAAACACTGGCAAAAGAAACATTTTCTTTGTGATCAGAGCAAAATAAAATAAGGAAGCAAAATTCCCCTTACAAATGTATTCCTGCAGAGATTAGAGTCTCTCAGACATGTATCTGATGTCAAGATTCTTAATCTGGGACTGAACTGTGAGATGCTTCCCTGAGCCCAATGTTTATTGAATTAGTAAAGTTGTCTTCCACTGGTCAAATACCAGCAGTATCCCCTAATCATTGTGATAACAAACAAACCAACCAAACCCAATTCTACAGATGTCCAATATACCTCTGGGAGCAGTACTGCTCTGTTGAGATCCCCAGGCTTAAGCTCACAAGACCACAGAGCTGGCAGGGCCAAGAGCGACACGATCTGGAGGTCAGAAAGCAGACGTTCTAGTGGAAATGAACTTAGCAGATCTTAGAAAGCCGATCCTAAGCCAGCAGTCAGAAAAGCTGATAAATAACCTGATTTACATCACAGAGCCTCAAAGAAGCTCAATAAGTTGTAATCGTATGTATTTCTGAAAATGGAGGTGAAGATAGGGCTAAAGCAAGGTAGCATGGAAGTCTGTTTCAAGTTAAGTATGGAAAGACTGATGGAAAAAACGTTAAGTGAATATTTCCACCCAAGACACCCCCACTTCTCACTCTTGGTCTCTGACACTCCCTGTCCATATTTACTTCAAGGATGTACTATTTTATCTTCGAGTGTGCCAGTAACCATGTTCGCCCCACTGTGGTTCTGTCATCCCTAGGTTGCATTTTTTTAGTTTGTTTATTTGTGGCTCCAGCTTTCACACTGAGGCCTTTGCTCATAGATCTAGTGAGCCTCGATTTCCCACTCACAAAACCCAAAGATAAGGTGAGGAAATGTCCAAGAAAATAGACCTAAAATGCAAGGGGGAAAAATATGACTGAGAAGATAAAAAAATTAGAGGACCGCTTTGAGATTTCCAGAAAGAAGTGGAGTGTCAGACACCCTACTTCTACTTGGTTTCCAGAACCTTTGTAGCCACAATTGTACCTTCTGGTCAAGGGCTTGAAGGATTTTTTTTCCTGGGACTCTCAATAGCCTAAGAAGGATTTTTTTTTTTTTCCTGGGACTCTCAATAGCCTAAGAAGAAAGTACTAAAGGTACTGATTTTGGAGGTACTCTGATAAAACAACCCACTGATTCACTTTTACAAAGCTGGGGTCTTGAGCTCAGAGCTTCTGATCAATTTATAGAGCTCTACTCTAAAATATGAGTGGGAAATCGAGGCTCACTAGATCTATGAGGAAAGGCCTCACTGTGAAAGCTGGAGCCACAAATAAACAAACTAAAAAATGCAACCTAGGGATGACAGAACCACAGTGGGACGAACATGGTTACTGGCACACTCGAAGATAAAATAGTACATCCTTGAAGTAAATACGGACAGGGAGTGTCAGAGACCCAACGAGACACAGAAAAGTATTAACGGGAGAATAGAAATGAAAAACCCAACCCAAACCAAAACAACAACATAAAACCCAAAGATAAGGTGAGGAAATGTCCAAGAAAATAGACCTAAAATGCAAGGGGAAAAATATGACTGAGAAGATAAAAAAATTAGAGGACCGCTTTGAGATTTCCAGAAAGAGAATATAAAATGCAGAGGAGTAAATCCTTCAGGAAAATTTCCCTGACCTGAACGCTTTTCTGGGTTTACCTGTGGTGCCATCATCGAGGGGAGCCTGGTAAGCGTCTACATCGTCCTGGCTTCCTTAGGGCCACTGTTCTGGGAAAACTGCCAGTGACAAGTTAGAGGAAGCCCGGGTCACTCTCGCTCCTCTTATTCACTGGAGAGTCTGACATACAGAAGTGTCCTCTCAAAGCCTGTAGAACTAACCTCAGAGGCTCTGAGTCTGCCTGATTTGCTCAGAGCAGTGTGTAATAACGTGCCCTGGAAACTGCAAACTGCAGTGGCCCTGTGCTAGTCTACACTCGCCCCAGACCTCACCTGCCTGGGAGTGAGCCTCCAGGGGCTGCTGTCTTCACTTTGTGGAAGTGCAGTTTACGTTGAAAGAGATTTGGGTTTAAAAAACATCTTGGACTGGGCATGGTGGCGTATGCTTGTAATCCCAGTACTTGGGAGGCTGAGACAGGAGGATGGCAGGTTCGCAGCCAGCCTCAGCAACTTAGTGAGACCCTGTTTCAAAATAAAGAATAAAAAATAGGACTGGGGGTGTAGCTCGGAGGTAGAATGCCCCTGGGTTCAACACCCAGTACCATAAAAAACAAACAAACAAACAAACAAACAAACAAACAAACAAAAAACAACAACAAAAAACTTAGGTAGTGGCATTTGCTCCTTCCCCTTCCCCTCTCCCTCTCCCTCCCCCCCTCTTCCTTATGGTGCTGGGGATTGAATCCAGGGGTATTCTACTTCCAAGCTACACCCCCAGTCCCCCCTTTTCATTTTTTGTTTTGAAACAGGGTCGCACTAGATTGCTGGGAGTCTCACTATGTTGCTTGAAGCTGTCCTCAAACCTGTGATCCTGCCGGGTGTGGTGGTGCACACTTGTAATCCCAGTACTTGGGAGACTGAGACAGGAGGATTGCAGGTTCAAAGCCAGCCTCGGCAACTTAGCAAGACTTTGAGCAACCCAATGAGACCCTGTTTCCAAATAAGAAATAAAATCGGGCTGGGGGTGTAGCTTGGAGGTAGAATGTCTCTGGTCTCAATCCCCAGCACCAAAAAAAAAAAAAAAGAAAAACCCAAAAACCTCTGATTCTCCTTTCTCAGCCTCCCAAGTACTGGGATTCCAGGCATGAGCTGCCATGCCCAGCTGGGCATTTTTCTAAAAACAACACCACCACCAAGAAGCAGGAACCCTTTTCCTTACAGATTATTTTTCCCCGAATTATATATTTATTATAGGAAAAGTTTTACAAAGCTGTACAAATTAACTGACATTTAATTTGCTAAGAGAAATACAATTACATTGAATTGTATATGCCCCAGATATCTAGACTACCTGCAGTTGCCTTAGATTATAATGCAAATATATTTCATTATTGTTTTATTCTACAATCAGTGAAGTGTACATAAAAAAACTCAGTAAAGGTAGACTGTGATAAACATCAGGTTCAATCAATGGCACTTGAATTTCTATGTCCTTTTGGAGCTATTGGTTTAGAAGGTTGAATTTTTAAAAGATGGCTTCATTATTTGGGATCTATTTATCAAAATTTAGGCACTAAGTGCAGACTTCTACAGTGTTGGATAAGGCCAGGCTACAAAGTTTTACACACATTGAGAAAGAACCATTTAAAATAATAAATAAGCCGAATGTGGTGGCACATGCTTGTAATCCCAGTACTTGGGAGGCTGAGACAGAAGGATCGCAGGTTCGCGGCCAGCCTCAGCTACTTAGTGAGGCCCTCCGCAACTTAGTGAGACCCTGTTTCAACATAAAGAATAAAAAATAGGGCTGGGGGTGTAGCTCGGAGGTAGAATGCCCCTGGGTTCAATCCCTGGTACCGCCAAAAAAAAAAAGAATAATAAGTTATTTCTTCTATGGGAAATTTGAAACTTAAATATTTGTAAAACTATTGCTCAGAATAAAAAGTTTTATATTTGTAATCATATAAAAACATGAATAAATTGGATAAATACAAGGACACAATACAGCAATTTATTTATTTATTTATTTTTGTGGTACCAGGGATTGAACCCAGGGGTGTTCTACCTCCGCGCTACACCCCCGGCCCTATTTTTTTATACTTTATTTTGAAACCGGGTCTCGTGAAGTTGCGGAGGGCCTCACTAGGTAGAGAGAGAGAGAGACAGGGAGAGAGAGAGAGAGAGAGAGAGAGAGCGAGCTGAGGCTGGCAGTCTGGCCGCGAACCCGGATCCTCCGGTCTCCGCTTCCCACAGTACTGGGATTACAAGCGTGCGCCACCATGCCTGGCTCACAATATAGCAATTTAGATCACTTTGATAGGACTATGTTCTAATGTGTTTTCTGTCTCTCCTTTTTCTAATTAAATTTATACATCACTGTTTATCAGTCTGGATTTTTCCCCCTGTTTCTTTTATGTGGCAATGATTGTTTGTGTTCTTAGATGTGGCCTAGAGTTGGAATATTGAATCTAGTTGGTCCAGAGAGCCTAGCAGAGCATATCTACCTTTACATACTTGAGATGGTAGCTTTTGCCATTTCGGATAATTCCACAGCTCCAAACACTTGGAAAATGTCTCATCGATATTGTAGTTTGGAGGTCTAGAAAGGAATCAAATGCTAGTGTTTTTTTTTTTTTTTAGATAGGATTTACTGTTTTTTCCTGTCCTATGTGCAGGTAAAACTGCAGTTGACCAGCCAGGCAGATGCTGTCATGGATGCGAATTAGTTACCAGATTTTGGGAGACTTGAATCAGGGAGTATTTTATTGCCATTCAATAGATAACTTCCAGGTCATCCAAACCCTGCCCTGCGGTCCTTCATGTGACTCTACTTGCTGCTTCCCTGCTTGCTCTTGCATTCTCTAATTCTTGGTGCTCACAGTCCTCCAATGGTTGCACCAATTGCTGAAGAGTAAAATGTAGAGTCTAGCAGTTGAAACTTTGTTCTGTTCAATACCAAGTTACTAATTGGACATTGTGTGATAAATAAAATGTACTGAAACTAAGAGAAACTCTTCCTACCCTTCCTAATAAACACAACTTGTATATTTAAAATTATTTCTAAAAAACATGTCTTTCTTCTGGAATCTTATACAGGGTGGGGTTGCCTGTAAGGAAAATATATACAAAGCTGGACGTGGTGGCACACGCCTATAATCCTAGTACTTGGGAGGCTTGAGACAGGAAGATCACGGGTTCAAGACTAGCCTCAGCAACTTAGCAAGACCCTGTTTCAAAATAAAAATTAAAAAGGGCTGTAGCTTGGAGGTAGAATGCCCCTGGGTTTAATTCCAACTTACACACACACACACACACACACAAAAGACAAAGAAAATGTGTACAGTATCATTCCCCGATTTCTGTGTTAAGTGAACACCTTTTATTTGAAATGCTGTTGTTTCTTGTTTACGTATCGTGTCATTTCTTCATTTCTTCTTGTCTTCCTGTTATATTTTTAAGAATTTGCCACATGGAAAGAACTGATTAGGCTCTCACCTCTCGACCTTGAGGAACTTACAATAAAGGAGTGTGGGAAACAGAGATGTGAGAAAGTCACTTTGAAATAATATAAACTGCTAACTTTCATGGAGATCCTAGTATGTGCTGGACACTGTACTAAGATCACAGAGAATCTCATTTAATCCTCAGAATAACTGCAGGGTAGGCTAACATTGCTCCTATTGCAACAGATGAAGAAATAGGTCCAGAGACTTTGAGTCTTGGTCTAGGCTGGATAAACTAGGTTTTCTGGCTCCAAAGCATAGAGATTTTTGTACAATGACTCATAATTTCCCCAAAGGCAGAAATGTAGATCCAATGTAATAGGTATCCTAAAAGTGGTGCAGATCAATTCCCTGAGAATGAAGAGAAAGGATGTGGGTAGGTGGGGAATGTAGGATCAGAGGTGATTTTGTGGAGTAGGTGGAGCTTAAATTTGGCTTTGAATCATGACCATGATGATGATGATGATGATGATGATAATGATAATGATGATGATGATAGAGAGAGAGAGAGGATAAGGCACTAACAAACCAGGTCAAGCCTTGAGTAAGCTAACTTTCTTTTTGAATGTATTTAGAGAAACTTTATCCATGTCTTGTCTGAGCTCTGCTCTGAGGTGATTGAAATCCAGAGAATAAATGGTTTGTTGAAGATCACACAGTTTATAAGAAGCAGAGCCAGGGCCAGGACCAGGACCAGCAGCATGTTTATACCAATATACTTTTAATTGGCACTTATGTTGTATCTTTCTTGGACCCTAATCAATCACAGCTCAAAATCAGTCCAAAGAGTTGATCCCAAGATTTATGCCCAATTATTGGGGCTACCACTGGTGATTGATTGCCTGCTCCTCAAGTAAACTCATATGCGAGAAATCACTGTACCGATAATTAACCTTCATTAAAATGGTGGCATTTGACCCGTGTGTGAGGAACATTGTTAATGAAACTGAGCCACCAAATATTTTAAATATGAGAAATATTCAGGAAGTTATGGAAAAGCAAAAAAAAAAAGACTTGGAAAAGAGGTCCTTTGAAGTATTAAAAGATCTAAAGAGTGTGGGAGGCTTTACCTTGGTGAATAGAAGGTTAAGATATTATCGATGTGTCAAGTTTAGATTGTCATTGTAATAGGAAAAGAATATCTACCTCTACTTTTAGCTCTGTATATGTTCAACAATAACTTTAAAAGTGCACACTAGAGTTCAGAAGTTGGAGTTAGCAAAAATCAATTTCATTCACTTTATACATTTGAAAAATCAGAAAAATTTTGGGGTAAAAGGTCCAATTTATAAAGTTTCATAGAAATTTTGTTTATTATTTCAATTTTGGTAGAAGATAAAGGTGGGATCTGATTATATGAATCTAAACACACACATACCAATTTAAACGTATATGTAATATATACATGTATACATATATATATTATTCATAGGTACATATTTACACATAGAATATTCATTTAATTATGTGCTATAAGCAGGAATAACAGATGTTGCTTTTAGCATGATATTTGTTTTAATTAGCTCAGTGTTAATTATTTAATGACTTAAAATATCAGTGGAACATAAAAATTTAAAATCAATGAATGACTTATGTGTAATTTGGAAGTTTAAGAATAACAAGAGCTTGACTAATAGCCATCAATATATATCACTGAAGATAATGAGGACCAGCTTTTTATATACAATAATTCATCAAATCTTTTGTTATTGTACACTTCTGGTATGTACAACATAAAATAATAATAGTTTAATGAATCCTATGTTCCTATCATGAAGCTTCAATAATTGTCAAATTTTTTATCAATCTTGTTTCATTTATCTCCTTTTCCTCCATTTTTAATTTTGCTAGAGTCTTTTAAAGGAAACCTCATAATCATGTTATTTCATTTTGGCACTTAACTCATACATTGCTAATAGATGAGAGATATTTTTTAATGTATCCACCATATTACATTATCACATTTAACAAAATGAATAACCTTATTTTCATTAAACACCTAGTCTATGCTCAAATTTCTTCAGTTATTTTTAAAATATCCTTGTAAAAATGGTTGTTCAAAAAGAGATCCAAACAAGGCCCAAGGAAGTAGACTTTATTTGGTTGACATGTCTCTTGAATCTCTCTTAATCTATAATAGATCCTCCTTTATTTTTATTTTATTTTATTTTTGGTACCGAGTTTAAACCCAGAGGCACTCTACCTCTGAGCTGCACCCCCAGCCCTTTTATTTTTTTATTTTGAAACAGGGTCTTGCTAAGTTGCTAAGGGTGTAATCCTCAAAAATCCTCCTGTCTCAGCCTCTCAAGTACCGGGATTACTGGCATGTGCCATGGAACCTGGCTGATTTTCCTTCTTCTTCTTCTATTTATTTTTTTAAATAAATATTTATTTGGAAGAAATAAGGTCACTAGACCTGTGGAATATTTCATATTTTAGATCTTTTGGTTCACTGATCTTTTTCTCTGCCATGTCTAGCACGCTCTTATGCCTAGTGAATGGATTTTGTACTTCTAACGTTGTTCTAGCACTTCTATTTGGTTCTGTTTTTTGTAGTTTTATATTTCTTCTGAAACTTTCAATCTCTTCTTGCATTAAGTTCATTAGATTCTGTAACACATTTACCAGAGCTACTTTAATGTTCTTGCTGGCAAATCCGATATCTGGGCCATCCGTTAGCCTATTTCTATTGGTTGTCTTTTCTCCTATCTGCCACATTTTTCTACCTTTTCACTTGTCTTAAATATTTATTCCATGGCAGTCAAGAACAGCAGAAACTGCCAGTACAGGGCATTCTCTTTCCTGGGTCGGGGCTGTGGGAATGGGTGCTGAGTCAGCATGATTTGTAGCTGAGTTGAACCTAGGCTTTGTGGGCAATTTAGTTAGATTCAGCTCGCTGTTGGCTTCACCTCTCTCTCAGCTTTCCTGCTCTGCTCCCAGCCTTCAGTAGCTGAACTGCCTTGAAGTCAGTGAAAGGGACCAGGGAGTAGTCCATGTGGCCCAGGCACACTCTCTGTCTTACACCCACTCTACCTGTAGCCTTTGATGTTTTGTGTTTTTTTTTTTTTTGCAGTACCGGGAATGGAACCCAGGGGCGTTTTGCCTCCAAGCTACACCCCCAGCCCTATTTTTTATACTTTATTTTGAAACCGGGTCTCACAAAGTTGCAGAGGGCTTCGCTAAGTAGCTGAGGCTGGCCGCGAACCCGGATCCTCTGGTCTCAGCCTCCCAAGTACTGGGATTACAAGCGTGCGCCACCACGCCCGGCTGATGTTCTGTGCTTTGTTGAGGCTGTGGAGATGGAGGGAAGTTCTCTCTCAGGTCTCCTTCCCTGATGCCAGACTTTAGCATATTATCTCCATGCACTCAGTCATGGTCTTGTGGAAGAGTTGGTGGGTGGGTGCAGATTTACGCGGTGACCAGGGTTCCTTGGGATTGTAAATTGGAGACAAACACATCTTCATAGTTTGCTAAAAGTTGAGCTTGTTTTTGCCTTACCTCTATGGAGATGATTTTCTTCTTGTACAATTGCTCCCCTAGCTATAAAGGCAGCTATGTGATTCTCTTTTAGCAAGTATCTGTAAAATTTAATTTCCTTAAGTTTTTTTTAGCCATTAGATCCTTGATTTTTTTTTTTTTTGCAGTACTGGGATTGAACCCAGGGGCATTCTACCTCCAAGCTACACCCCAGCCCTATTTTTTTATTCTTTATTTTGAAACCGGGTCTCACTAAGTTGCAGAGGCCTCACTAAGTAGCTGAGGCTGGCCACGAACCCAGATCCTCCGGTCTCAGCCTCCCAAGCACTGGGATTACAAGCGTGCGCCACCACGCCCAGCTAGATCCTTGATATTTTTTTAAAACTATAATTTTGTACTTTAATCTGTTTTGCTTTGATAGGGTGGGGATGATGTATTAGTTTTCCACTATTGGTATAAAAATTGCCCAAAATTAAGTGTCTTAAAGCAATACAAATTTATTATTTTACAATTCTGGAGGGCAGAAATCTGACATGAAATTTAGAGTGCTGAAATCAAGGTGTCAGTTGGGGTTACTTTTTTTTCTGGAGATGATAGGGGAGAAATCGTTTCCTTGGCTTCTTCAGCTTCTAAAGGCGCTCAGCATTCCCTGGCTCATGGCTCCTTCTTCCCTCTTCAAAGAGCACTATGCCTATTCCTGGTTCAATCCTCCTGTCTCAGCCTCCCAAGTACTGGGATTACAAGCGTGCGCCACCATGCCTGGCTATACATCTCATGCTTTATGAATCTGACCCTTTTCTCTTCCTCTTGTAATAACCTTGTGACTACATCAGGCCCACCTGGATAATACAGGCTGATCTTCGTATTTCAAGATCTTTAACTTCATCATACGTGCAATGCCCCTTTGCTATATGTGGGAACATAGCTGCAGGTTCCAGGGATTACAACACAGACACCTTTGGGATGGGGGAGTGTTATTCAGCCTACCACCGCAGTCTGTTTGCTACCTCCTACTTCCTAACAAAACATGGAGATCAGAACATCATTTAAAAATATTTAATTTATAGCTTTCACAAAGAAAAGCTTTTCTAGGTAATATCATAAAAAACACTCCATTATGATTTACAGCTAAACATTTCACTGCATCCATAGTACAGTAAAGAAGGAAACCCTATTTAGTAGAAAGAGCACAGACCTTAGACTCAGACAGACTGGAACACTAAGGCTTGTGTACAGGGATATTTGTGATGCTGAATCCGGAGTGTCAACTTGATTGGATTGAGAGACGCCTAGGACTAGCAGACTTCAGGTGTGTTGATGAGATGGTTGGTATGGGGGAAGTCCTGCCCTGATTGTAGGTGACACTGTCCAAAAGGCTGGGGTCCTGGTGGAAGGAGGAGGCAGTGTGAAGGCAAGCCCAGTCCTTCCTGAGCAGGTGTGTCTGCTGCTGTTGCTCTTGCCTGAGGATATTGAACTGCGGCTCCTTCACTCTTCCCACGAGGACTCTCACCAGTGGTTCTCCAGGCAGTTTCCAGGTCTTTCCTTCTTGGACTGAGCTGCATCATTGGTCCCTTGCATTCTGAGGCTGCAGCTTCTTGGACTGAGTAATTACTGGCTCTGCAGTGTGCAGGCGGCCATTTTGGGATTACCCAGTTTCGGATTGCATAAGCCAATTCAGTGAATCCCCTTTAATAACAGACATTTCCTGTTGGTTGTTCCTCTAGAAAACCTGGACTAATAAAAAATTCTTACTTACTACTTTTTGACCCTCTGTTGGCTCAAAGGGGATTGTTCTCCCTCACAGATTTGTTGTGATGATTACATGTAGTGCTATAGGTAAAAAGCTGATTACTAATAACATGGAAGTTGCTCAATGAACAAATATTCATTCACTTTTATTTTCTTTTCCTGTCTTTAATGCATCAAAATTAGAAGAGTGAGAATAGAAAATTACAACTGCAAAACACAATGGCAGCAATGTCAAAGTCCAAAGTTTCCTTTTGGAATACTCACCGACTACTGTTTGTGGACTTTGTTTACCTTGTTGGGACTAAAGTTTGTCCTATGAATGGTCAAATAGGTAAAGGTTCACAGAGTCCTGTACCATTGATTGGCACCTGTTGTATTACGTTCTCTGCTGAGATCTCCCACAACCCA
The DNA here is from genome assembly GCA_004027185.1 of Glis glis. Taxonomy (NCBI): domain Eukaryota; kingdom Metazoa; phylum Chordata; class Mammalia; order Rodentia; family Gliridae; genus Glis; species Glis glis. The sequence continues at coordinate 86,777 of PVJS01000167.1, read as the reverse complement.
GCTCAGACCCAGTATTCTTACGTGGTAGGAATACTTACATCACAATTTCTTACATGGTAGAAATATGTCTAATGCTTTATTCTGCTGACTTAGTTCTACAGCAATTGTCCCCAGAAGAAATATCCCCAAATAAAATGGTGTATCATTTTCATCAGAGTCACTTGGCAGTGGCTGACAAAGTAATATCAAAATTTCATACACAAGTCTTCCCTCTGTGGGCAGTTTATCCCTAATGAGTACCTACTAGCACAATTAGTCATTTCAGTACCCTATATTTTAGAACTATTCATATGTGGTTTATAAATAGCTGGCATAGAAAAGTGGTTTTGGTTTAATAAAGTCCTCTATTTTAGATGACACTAAGTACCCTGTTATTGCTAAGAAAATAAATAATAATATACCTCATATAAAATGCTAATCCCAGTCCATTATTATTAGTTCATCCTATGGGACAGAGTTGAGATGATGTGACACTTAAGTAAAAGCCTGAATGGTAATTATGCTTTATGTTGTCCCATAATTAAAACAAAACCTTTAAAATAAAGAGCATCTTCTATCATGGGTTTGTAATATCTCTTGCAAGTTTTTGCTTTGTCCATTTTTACATTTTGAGCAAAAAAGCTACTTGAAAATATTGTGTAGCATCCATTTCCAAGGACAATTTAAATTGACATGTTGCTTTTACTTTCCTTCTTTCCTGAACAAAGTCCAGTCACGGGAGCACAGCACTTCCAGCCACTCATTTCTCGTGATGGGCAGGCTGTCGAACATAGATATAGCAATCTGCTTGGCTGAGTTCTGCTACCCATTGGGAGTCACGGACTAGGTCTCAGCGGGTTGAAAGCTATGCACCCACGCACTGCAGAATGCTGTGATTACGGCAGGTAGGTGGCTCGCAGAACGGAGAACTTGAGAGAGGCGGGAGTCCAGCATAATGGGATGTGTTATTTATTGGAGTTTGTGGGGACACACACTATAATTGTATGCTTGGTGTAATGTCTGATTGTTGTGTCTTTCACGCCCTCTGGAAGCCAGCCCCCTGTGTAAGTGATAACCCACTGGAGCTTTTGTTGTGAGTGCAATTGAAACATAGGAAATGAATAGCAACTGATTAATTGAAGCGGGCTACATTTTTGGAAAACAAATCAAAGTGATTTGCATGAATCACAATTTGTTACATAATACATTTTGAGGGCACAAATTACCTTTTTAAAGCCTAAGACACATATATGCACAGTGGAATGAACAGAAATATAATAAACTGGTCTATAACTACATAATTCACATTGAATACTGTATGCCAAAACTGATGGGAAACAAATGATTTTCCAATAAACTACTCAGGCAGAGCTATATCTGTTCTAAAATTTCAATTGAATATTATTTATAATACCAATAATTCTTCATGATTGTTAACCATGGGATGATGGAACAATTTGTTTTACATATTAGTTTGGGGGGTTTCTGTGTTCCCAAGTTGGCAACCGATTTGTAGTCATGTCCCAGAAGATATGGCAAATAAATAATAAGTCTGAGTGAAGTACTTACAGGGAGGAAAACTTTCGGGCTGAATCATTTTTGCCTTTTCCTAGTTTTGAATAAAACTGAAATAGTAAAAATAGTGTTGTCAATATTACAGGCAAATATCATCATCATCATCATCTTTATCATCATCATCCTATCTTTTTCTTGGTTTAATATCTATAGCAGATTTTAAGAATAGTTCCCTTTATTTTTTACTAAAATTTATTTTTGGGTGCTGGAAATTGAATCTAGGGCCTTGTGCATGCTAAGCATGGACTCAACCACTAAGCTACACCTCCAACCCTATTATTTTTCTTATACTTATTATTTGTATTATTCTTACTATTAAAAATGAGACTGTAAATATTAAGATGAATGATTGAATCACAAACTTTATTGATAAATACTTCTAGTATTTACTTAGTTTTTCTTTTTGGTTTGGTCAGGTATGTATTACACACACACAAACATACACACACATATATAAATAAACATACACATACACACATACACAGAAAAATAGTCTCAGGAAAATATATAAAAGACACAGAATCATATTATAATATGGGATTATACTGTATGTGGCTTTATAATTTGCTTTTTTACATAACAAAAGACACCCAACATTTTTCCATGTCAATAAATATATATCGATGCTATCGTGAAGTACCATTATTTATTTAACCAGATACTCCTCATCAATTTGTTTTCACTATAATAAACAAAATATAACTAGCATCCATATGTATAATCTAAACACACTTGTTTCATGATTTTGCTGAAATACATTCTTAGAACCGGAATTGTTGTGCCAAAGTGTGTGCAGATTTTGAAGGCTTTGGTTCATATTACAAAATCATATTCAGATAAGCTTGCATCAGAAAACAACTCCCAATTTTCTTAAGTATCACACCTCCTAACTATAACTGAAAATAGCCTTCTATGGTATGTCAGATCTTATTCTTCTTCCAGTTTTTCTCTCCCTTCTTTCTTCTTTTCTTCCCTTTATTCCTTGCTTTACACAGAGGAAGAATGAAACATCTTTACTTTTCTTAAGTGTGAAAGCTTCTCTTACTTAGCAGGCATTTACTTAATTGAGTGATGAATTTAAATAACTTTTAACCTGTGTGTGTGTTGATTCAGGAAGGAGAACTCCTCAACTTTAGAACTTTAAGGTTCCATGTTGTCATTTCTATGCCTTCATGCGGCCCATTAAGGATGTTTTCCTAAGGAAAATCCATGCATAGACTTTAAATGTTATTTCATCACTTTGAGAAGGAAATGAGTATACTATAAAGCTCTTAGACCAAGTTTTTGGTTACTAAATGTCTAAAAGGCCACTGGTTCTTATCATCTTTGTTGAAACCTTTAGTCTTTGTTTTGTATGTGCTTTATCCCTTCTTGAAAAGTATATATTGAAAATTTAAAAACATACTATATATATTATACATACAATTGTATATATACATATATACACAATATATATATATATATATATACATATATATATACACACACACATACATACACATACATACAATCAAGAGATTTGGAAGGAAACCAAAATGTTTACAAAAAGTAGAAAATGGATGAAAATAATTCTCTTATGGAAAGTTAGAACTTGGGGGAATTTTTTGGCTTATAAAAAATGTGAAATTCTCAGATATTTTTCCCCCTGAAAATGGCTACATTCTATGAACTAGAAAAACCATACTGATGAGTTTCTAGTTTTGTATTTGTTTTAATAATATCTTGATATTTCAAGATAAACACAGTAGCACTGGTGGTTGTTTGGATTTTAGCATTGATTCTTTTTAGTAGAATGATAATTTTCTCTTAAACATGGATTTGAAGTTTTTATGTATGCAATTGTATAATCATATTGATTGCTAACATTTTTCTCTAGCCAAACATGTTTGCAACTTATTGGTGTAGACCAATTGGGAAAATAAATTTCATTTAGTTGGGGAGAGGGAAGGCAAAATGGCGACTTCAGTGGGATTGATTTTTGTGTATCTTCTTAACTCCAATTTCCTCATTTATCATTTGAAAAAAATGTTGAGCATACATAATATTCTATTCATTGTGATGGGAATAAAAGAATAAGGTAATTTCCCTGATCCTAAAACATTTTCAGTTAGTCAGGAAAAATGAGGGCCAACTGGCATGGGTTAAAGAGGCTTCCATAAAGAGACATCAACTTGTGCAAAGATTGAATGCAAGAAGGAGCAAGGTGCTTCTGAAGAATTACCAGGACTCAGTGGTGTTCTTTTATTCCCTTTCTTGAATCTGTTAGCTCCAGGCTACAACTCTCCAGGGATCTAAATCAATGTGCACTCCCCTTAAGCAATGGAGTTGGATCAGAACCTTTCTGTTTTCTCTTTCCTCTTCATAAACATTTTCTGCATTGAAGCTATGTGTTGTGAGGAGACGAATTCCTTTGTGTAAATATTTACCATTGACTTATAGGATATTGCACATGCTATCTTTCTCAGGGATAATCATATCCAAAAAGCAGGTCAGTGCCTCATGGAACAAACCTTTAATGGTGAAACTTCAGGCACCAGCAGCAATCTTGTTCTAGAGATATTTTGGGACCTGTCAAATTGCTCTTCTTAGGCAGTGATTTATTCTGGCCACAAATAAGACTAGCTTTGTATTTAAAAAAATTTTCTTAGTAGGAGGCTTTTATTAAAAAGAATATATCCAGCTGTGAGTGATATCTGTGCACTATGTAAGAATTATCTGTAATGCTATTCATAAATCTATCAGTATGAACACTTTCCTCCTCTGATTACCTTACTAAGTACAGGTAGCCACCTCTGATTTGGTGACGCTCTGGACAATACATAACTCAAGACACACTTGTGCCAGTTTAAGGCGATAGGTAATGGCTGCATTGGTTGAAAGCTGAGACTCCTGTCCCATGACAGCATCGTGGGCTGGCTGGCATGTCTTTCTGGTAACACAACTATGAGTTAAGATGTTTCCTCTTATAGGTCATAGGGTCTGGCGCCTACAGATCTCTTGGCTTTGGCTCAGGCTTGTTTTATACATTACTGGGGATTAAACTTGTTGGTGCCAGCTCCATCTTTTCCATTAGATGCTCATTAATAAAACTCCAGATGCCCATTATTCATCACATCATAACCTACTGGATGGCAGTTAATTCACCTAAAGTTTTCATATTCGATAACTTCCTCATTCGTGTTAATTGGGTTACCTGGAATTTTCCATCAATCATGGCATCTCAGGTTTTGGCTCTTCTGAAAGAATCCATTTGTGAGACATATATTATACACTAGATGTACACAAGCAAAATTAAATGTAGGATCCAGTTTCAACTATGACTCATGTCTGCTTTGACTAAAGTGGAGGCCACCATTTGGCCCCTCAATAGATTCTTCCTCAAAAGATGAAAATAAAGTGAGGAGCTGTTACCTTTACCCAAGATCACCTTGTTCAGAACTCCATTGATTAATAGTGCTGCATTCAAGACTTTGAAAGAGTATTTTACGATAGGGAGCAGAGTAGAGCCAAAACATGGGAAAGTCTGAGGGTTTGGAGAATTGAGTTCTGGTCTGCAGTTTGGGTAGCATTGAGATTTTGTTTCTCATTGGTACATCCTAACAGAATTAATGTTCTCCTTCTATAATTCCAGCTCTTCAATGTAATCAGAATCTGTTGGTGAGAAATCTTGTGGTTTGGGGAAGTGTTCTTATTTTCTCAGCCTTGCTACCAATAGTCTCCATTTCCGTTCCTCTGCATTCTCCCTTTCATTTTTTATTTTTATTTTTTGTAGTGTTGGAGATTGAACCCAGGGCCATTCTACCTCTGAGCTATACCTCCAGCCCTTTTAATTTTTTATTTTTGAAACAGGGTCTTGCTAGTTTGCTGAGAGTCTCACTAAGTTGCTATGGCTGTCCTTGAACCTGCAATCCTCTCATCTTGGCCTCCCAAGTCCTGGGATTATAGGTGTGCACCACCATGCCTGGCAATGCACTCTCCCGTTTAAAGAAATGCATTGTTATTTTATTGAAAGCAATGGATTTCCCATTCTCATTGTAATCTTAAACTCATGCTGTTTCTGTTCTCATTGAGACATAACTAAGAAAAAAGTAGAGACAAAAAAAAAGGTAAGAACATTGGTGGTACACATTTTGCTTTTTGCTACTGCTATTGTGGGGACTGGTTACTACTTAGATGCAGCATATTACAGTGAGACAGAAACTCTGCAGAGGACCCTGGTTCAGGCCTTTGTCTCTGGAACAGGATGAGCCATCTTGGTGCCTTGCAGTTGACTTGAAACTAGAACGAAGTCTGCTCGCAGGGCAGAATCAACAGTCATCTTACCGGTTTGTGTATCTTCAAGGTCAAGTAAATAAGTGATTCCTGCAGTCCCAAATTTCTCCTTATGCCAACATGCTCCCGGGATACTAAGTAGGTCATGATAGGACCCAGATAATAATTCATTTCAGGTTTCCAGGTTGCTAAGAGCCCCAGCGGTCTCCCTGCGTATGGCCCATATTCTCTTCAATCTTGCTCAGCTATTTTCCTTCTGAGGTCTTGCTCTTAGATCTGCATATATTTACATGTTTTAGGCTGTAAGCTTTTTAGCTACAAATTATATAAAATAGAGGTCAGCCCTCTGCCAATATGATTTTACTTTTTTCCCCATTTGCTTACTCTAAAAAATAAATAAAAACATGAATAGGAAGAACAGAGAGAAAGAGAGAGACAGAGAGAGAGAGAGAGAGAGAGAGAGAGAGAAAGAGAGAGAGAGAGAGAGAGAGAACATGCTGGCTTTCTATAAAGGTCTTTTAACTATGACAGTTGAGACAAGTGCTGTTTTAATATTACTATCCAGAGAGCAGCATTTTATCTTTAACTTCTAAGGTGCTCTGCTCCAAGCTGGCGTTATCCCTACTGAACACACAGAGAAAATCATCACAACTCAAGGAAGAAACAACTTAAGATCTCTCCCATTCAGGCTGGACCTCAAGACAGTATAAACATTCAGAATTTTTTTCCCCTGAATACTTTTAAATAAATGAGTAGTAGTACAATCTGGTTTTCTGGTCATTCTCAGCTTGGTTTTATTAGTAAAGTTATGGTCAGTGAAATCAGTGGGTCTGGCCTTTCTGCCTCCCAGGCATTGTGGATCTTAACCCCCTTATCATGTTTATGGAGTGATGATTTTCTTCTGAAATTGAATTTGTTTTCTTGCATTCATCTATTCATTCTAGCTCTTGAGCATGCATTGATTTAGAGATGAAGAAGAAGTACTACTAACTTATAAACTCCACAGTTTCACTGGATGCCCTGCAGTGCTAGTCCATCTGGCTCGTTTGTGTAAATGGGAAGAGGCTTCCTTTTTCCTCGAGACATTTTCCTGCTATCTGCTAGATCAATAGTTCTAGTAAATAAAGAAATCTGTGACGACTATGAATCATTCTCCCTAGAGCTGGCCAGTGCCCAACCTGCACCACTGTATAGAGGAGTCTTCTACTTCACGCGCTATGGTTCTAATCATAGTTGTACCCTTTCACCAAAGAAATATCATCTTCAGATGGACCATGACTGCTGCAAACTTGAAACTCAACTTGACATTTGATAGGAGATACTGCTTCACTAGATTGAAATGATTGCTAAGAAACATGTCTCCTTCTCTTAGTATTGTAACGTAAAGCTCCTTTATCCACCGAGAGACAGAAGAGACATGGGGCCGAACTTTTCTGAAGAGATCACCGTCAGAAAAAAACAAAACCCCGATGTTAAGAAGAGAGTCTGTGATGCAAATCACGTGCTATCGCGTGTGATCGCGTGTGATTATTGGCCATATTATAATCTGTGTATGTGTAGTACTTTAAAATACATCCAATGATTATAAATGCTCCATGTGCAATGACATATGGATATCAGAAAATTATTCTCTGCATACAGGTAAAATCTGCAAAGTAGAATATTAGTGTGTTTTCAAGGCTTGAAACAATGCTAATATAAACAATAATGGATCAAATGTTTATATATATATGTTTAATTTAATCATTCAGTTAATTCTCTAGAGACCATAAGAGGAATCAAAGGTTATGATCTACATTTAATGCCACTCTACTTATATCCTATTAAACATTTATCTTTTTCTTAGGGATTTTGGGACAAAGTATGAAAATGCTCCTGATTACCTAGATTAGAAGATAAAGTCAAACTCTTTAGCAAAACATACTAAACATTCCTGGGAAAGTTTGCTGTCTATGCCTTTGTTAGTGCAGATAATAGGTGAGGGGCTTGGGCTCTCTTCTGAGCAGGGGTCTTACTTAGAACCTGGCCCATGGCTGTAGGTAAAAGAACATAGACAGTCACTGTTTGTGTCCTAGATAAAGGTGTGTTCAGGGATAGATGGAGTGTTTTAGATGAGGTAAAATGAAGAGGTTGAGTTCTAGATGCAGCAACTAGAGATATTTCTGAATAATGAAACATAGTCTATGGGGCAGAGTGTATTACATTTTTTGGACACTTACCTCTTCAACTGTATCTCCCATTACTCACACATTCATAGTATTCCAGCTATACAAATTCTTCCTTTTCCATTTGCCTTAAAATTCTCCCTTCCTTATTCAATATTTTGACCGTATTCTTTTCTTCTTTTTTATATATACTTTTATTGGTGATTTGTAATCTCACATCATAATGTAGTTCAGAGTGATAGTGACATACATGCACACAGCACTTGGTGAGCTTCCCCCTCCCCATACATGATGAGAATACGAAAGCCAATCTTTAAATCTTAATTAGTTCTGTATACCCAACTTACTAGTATGCCTGGCCACTTCTAATACAAGTTGTTGGGTGCAATGATTTTGACTGTATGGATATCGTATATTTTAGTATTTAGTTGGCCATATTCTTTAAGAATCAAATCAAGGGCTGAGGGTGTAGCTCAGTGGTAGAGTACTTGCCTAGAGTGTGTGAGGCAAAAAAGAACTAAGTCAAGCTCTACTTCTATGTATTATTTCTTTCTTTGAAACTTATATATAAATTTTAATGCTAGCATGTATATGAATCATAAGGCATTATGATTTTTTATTTGCAGTGTGTCTTATTTTATAGATTGTTAGCTCACTGAGGGTGGGACAATCTCTTCTTTAATATATGTATCCCTGTGGATAGAACATGAGGTGTTCTCAGTAGAATTTTTTTGGAATAAGTAAATAAATACATAAACATTCTAATTACTGAGATATATATTCTGCTCTTATGCACAAAAAATAATCTCAGTTTTACTATTGAGCCACAAGTATTTATGGGCATTTTCAAGGTGCCAAAGATTTATAACTGCAGGTGTTTTGAGGGATGCAATAGCTTATGTTTGAGAAAAAGCCTTTCTCATTGATGAACTTAAAAATTAATTGGGGAAACAAGATATATACTCAGGAAATTGGTAGGGAGCATGCATGGTAGTGCTGGCCTGTTTGCTGCAGATCAAGGCTGCATGAAGGTTGATGAAAACATCAACTGAGGAATAACATGATTTGAAGTAAGTCCATCCAGGAATTCCCTTGGTATTAAAGCCTTCTTATAGAGTAGACAGAGATGTGAAAGATTAAAGGCATGAAAGAAGAACTTTTTATTTATTTATTTATTTTTATTTATTTATTTATTTATTTATTTATTTATTTATTTATTGCGGTACCGGGGGTTGAACGCAGGGGCGTTCTGGAAATTGAACCCAGGGCATTCTATCTCTGAGCTACACCCCCAGTGCTTTTTTTTTTTTAATTTTCTGTTTTGAAACAGGGTCTCGCTAAGTTGTTGAGAGCCTCACTACATTGCTGAGACTGTCCTCAAACCTGTGATCCTCCCGTCTCAGTCTCCTAAGGACTGGGATTACAGGTGTGCGCCACCATGCCAAGCTAAAGAGCACTTTTAAAGACAAGCATTTTAACTCAGCCTTGAATGGCATCGCTGTGACCCAATACCATTCGCTGAAATGATATGTGCACTTAAAGTTCTGCCTAAATGTAGTAATTAAGGGGGGAGGGGGAGAAGAGCCATCTACTTTTTCCATTGATTTTTAAAGTTCAGTTTATTTTTGTGTGAATAGAAAAAAAAGAGAAAATAGCTTAGCGAATTTTTTCATCTTTCCATTTGTACGCTCATATTTAGCTTGGCCATTGTCTTCATTTTCGGATTATCTGTATATATAAATCCATTAAGGAAACATGCCTGGAGCAAGTAGATACTGTACAGACTTATACAAAGATGCAAATGCAGTTCAGAGATTTTATCAGCTAGTCAATTATATACTGTTTTGACAAAGAAATTTATGGTTTTGTTAAAATACCCATATATGTATCCTTATATACACTCTGACTCTTATTGCTGGATATTCCTGTAGAATGTCAGATTCTTTCAAAGCTCTCTTTAGCCAGTAATTATTGCTGACAACAATCTAGGCCCTGGCAGTTTGCAGTCACCCCTGCCTGCTAAGAGGAGCAATCTAGACCATAGCCGACTGCAGTTAAATTAAATTATCATAGAGATGCAATATATGCTGCTACACCATTCTAGCCATGAACCCAGGATTGAAAAAAGATTGATGGACTACAGGAATGGATCAACAAATAACTAGGTGGGTGGTACTGTAAGATACTTACTTCTACAAACATTGGTGTAGATTAACAGAAGGAGGCTTAGAAATTGTATTTTCTCAAAAAGGGGAGGGATGTTTGTTTCCTCCATAAATATTAGATATCAAGCAGTCATGACAATGTGTTCATGTCTCCTGTAGGTGAGCCCACAGGATATCTGGGGATAAGACTCCCCTTCATGTAACAAATGTGAAGTCATCACAGGGTGGGTCAGGTGCTCTGTGTGCTTGAGACTCAGTCCTTGTCACCCTGGGGAAATGAGGCAGAAACAATCCTTTGGGAGGTGACCAAAAAGATATGAGCCTTTTACTTAGCCCTGGAATACAGATCTACATCTCTAAAAAAGAAAAAGAAAGATGTAGTTGTAAAATATACTGGGGTGTGTTTATAATTATAGCCACCATTTCGTGTTTATAAAAACCAATTACATAATGACACAGATACTTTATTTACAAATTAAATATAAAGATAATTTCAGGCCAGGCATGGTGGTGCACACCTGTAATCCCAGTACTTGGGAGGCTGAGACAGGAAGATCACAGGTTTGAGGACAGCCTCAACAAGTGGTGAGACTCTCATCAACCTAGCGAGACCCTGTTTCAAAACAAAAAAAAAAAATAGGGCTGGGTGTAGCTCAGAGGTAGAATGCCCCTGGGTTCAATCCCCAGTACCAATAATAATAATAATAATAATAATAATAATAATAATTTTAGTTTGGAAGATTAAATGAAAGTGTGTATTTATTTATTTATTTATTTATTTTTGTGGTACTGGGGATTGAATCCAGGGCATTTTACTTCTGAGCTACACCCCCAGCTCTATTTTATTTTTTTTTGAAACAGGGTCTTGCTAAGTTGTTGAGACTGGCCTTGAATCTGGGATTCTCCTATTTCAGCGTCTCAAGAATTGGGATTACAGGCATACTGTAGGGGTGTTTTAATAAACCCAAATTAAACAAGCCACTTCGCTTTTCAAAATTTAACTCATGTGCATATTGAGATGCTATGCAAGACTCTGAATAGCAGTAAAATAGATATGGATGTGAAGAGAATAAAGTGAGACACAAATACATTTTATTATGTATTAGTCTTAATAGCAGAAGTGTTTGTCTTTTTTGTTAAAAATAGATATAAGACCTCATATAATGATATAGTACAAAATGCCATCTATCCTTCTCTCTTCCCTATTTATATTGGCATGTAATTCTTTTTTTTTTTTTTGCTTTGGCCAAATAAATCAAACACTGATAGCAGATGTGTGTCAATATAGCTCTGACAAAATGTTGCTGGTACTTATGGTTCTTATGAATAGCTGTAATTAATAGTACATCATGAAGGTATGGCATTGCCATGCTTAGGAATATCGGTTATTAGCAGCTGTCTATATTAGGAAAGAATATCTTTTCCAATTAAAAATAGATTGGAATAGAGTAGATTCAATATGAGTGCCCATATTCCTGGTGACCAATTCATTTACTTATTAGGATTGACCTAGAGGGTCTTACCATTATTTAATGCAATCCCTTTATTTTATAGTTAAGAAAAATGTAACTTATTTATTCACTCATTCAACAAATATTTATGGAGTGCCCACTATGTGATAGTCATGTTATAGGTGTTGGGGAGAGCTAAGAACAAGAGCTAAGATGGATAAGAGTTTTCTTTATGGAGTTTTCATGATTAATTTGGAAAGGTCTCTGAGAAATTGGCATTTAAGCTGACAAATGACAACAAGGATCCAGTTTACAAGTTGGAGAGGCACCAATTAGTGAAAGGTTGCAGGGCTGCAATAAGCCATAGATGATTGAGAAAAGGAAAACAAATTCATTGTGGCTTGATCATAGTGAAAAGAGGATCATGAAAAAAATAGACAAGAGAGCTAGGCAGGGGGATAAACTTTAGCTTTACAAGCCAGAGTAGGGCATTTGGATGGTTTTCAGAAAGGAAACCAATGGAAGGCTTTGCGGTTCCATGATATGATGATGCTGTGAAAGCTATGATGGCTGATGTGTGGAGAATGGATGGAAGAGGAGAAGAAGGGAAGGTTAGCTGGGTAGGATGCCACTATGTTAGTCCCAGGCAGAGATGGTGGTTTGGACTATGATGATAAAAGTGAGATTTGTGTGTGTGTGTGTGTGTGTGTGTGTGTGTGTGTGTGTGCATGGGAAATATATTTTGGAGCAAAATCATCAAAACTAGATGAAAACTTGAATGCCTGGGGTGAACAAAATGTGGAAATCTAGGATGACTCCCAGGATCTTAGCTCGAGTTGCTGGGGAGATGGCAATGGTGTTTTTGAATTGAGAAAGGCCAAAGGAAGAGCAGGACTGGCAGAATCTCTGTTTTCTGGGATATGTGTTTCATATGACTTTTCTATCCCTATGGGGAAATGTCAGATAGGCAGTTCGATGTTTATGGATGGTACTTGCAGCCACATGCCTGAGTGAATTAAAAAAGGATAAAGCACGTGTATATGGAGAAGAAACAAGGGCATCGGCATGGTAAAGGAGGAAAGAGCCAGCAACAGAGCGTTAGTAGGAGGATTGGTGTCATGCTGCGGAAACTAGAAAAGAGGTTTCAAGAAGACAGGAATTGTTAACTATGACAAATGTCACTGAGATATCAGGTAACAAAAATTGGGGAAGTTACCATTGGCTTTGGCAACATCACAATCATTGTTTTGTCTAAGGGCCCCCAGATAGAAACTGTTTATACCATTTGTGATTTTCTTTTCTCATCTCCAAAAGAAAAGCGTGCATCCCGATGGTGAGGATTCCTACTGCATGGAAGCTGCATGTTAAGGCTGCCCCCACATAATTAGAAAAGTGAATTAAGCATCATATTAGATTGCCTTTGATATCTTTTACCATTTGAAGTTTTATCTACTTGGTGTCATAATTCAACATATGTTTCCTTCAAAGTAGAAGAACCAAAAATGAACATATCCCCTTTATAAAAAGGAGAAATCAAGGCAGAAGATAATGGTGATAGGAAACATCTACAAATAGCTGTTATGAATTAAGTAATGAATGAGTCTGAACAACAAGAGTATTTGATTCAGAGGTTCTATTACCCTTTTTGGATTCAGGCAGAACAATTCCCTTTTAAAAGCATCAACTTCTAGAGGGCTCAGAAATAAGTCAGGTATCTTTATGGCAATGAACAAAGACACCTGGGGCTGTTGTTTTCCTAGAAGTCTGCAAGAGTCTCTGAAGCCTTAAGAAGAGAGGATGTGTTAGTCAGCTTTCTGTTGCCATACCAAAAACCTAGGATAAATCTACCTACAATGAGGAAAGGTTTATTTTGGCTCATGGTGTTGTCAGTCCCTGGTCACTTGGTCCTGTTGCTCTGGGCCCATGAAAGTACAGTACATCATGGCAGGAGTGCATGGAGAGGAGGCTGAGGTCAGGTCCCAGCATCCTCTTCAAGGGCATGCCTCCAACAACCTTACTTCTTCCGACTAGGCTGACCTTTTAAATGTTTTGCCACCTCACTGTAGCTCCATGAGCTGGAACACAGCCCTTAACACATGGGCATTTGGGGGACATTTCATATCTAAGCCATAGCAGAGGATCTCATCTGCAATTTTCCCTTTCTTATGTTAGTCCATCCTCATTAAAAATGATAAAACACATGCTTACAGGGTTCCTTCTGGCACCTGCGTGTTGACACCAGTGTTAAGTTTATGTGTTGGTTGCTCAGAAGCCTGGCTGTGCCTGGTATTTTTATAGTTATAATGTGTTAGATGAACTTCTACCTATAGGAAAAATAGACACCCCTTCTTCCAAAGGGTCATGGACGTTCGTCCTGTCACACGTTTTGGGAAAATACAAGGAGATGGGGGTGTAGTCAAAGACAAGTAGAGATAGTGGGAGCGCTGCTCTGCCTGGCATAGGCCAGCAGACTTTGGAAGAAAAGCCTTTGGCCAAATCAAGTAAGTGACATCAGACTGAGTGGGAGGAGTAGCACTTCAGTTAGGGCTTATGCCTGCCTGTATCTGCATGGGCCCCTGTCCCACTACTTTCCAGGAACATGCCTCTGATGGTCCACACCAGCCAGGACTCTGGGCAGGGCCAGTGCTTCTGACCCGCCCCCACTTTATCACCTCGTTCATTCAGCTGATCCTATGTGTACGTGGTATTTCTGCTCTCTTGAGGGCTGGTGTTGAAGTTTCCCTCCTCGTTGTGGCCAGTCTTGTAGCTGTTCCACAGCTCCAGGTATCTAGGATGGCTCTTTCCCCAGACCTTGAGGAGCTGTGCTGGTGTTCTCACTTGAACACCTTCTCCCTTGCAGAGTCTGATCACTAGAGGGAGGCCTGTCTGGCAGTTTGGGGATGTCCCATGAGTAGTGACCATACTCTCCCCTGTGCCCCAGAACTGGGAAATGTCTTTCTGCCTTTTTATTTGCCCCAGATCTGGACTGGGGGTGCTGCAGACTGGGCCCAGGAATGCCACCAACTCTGAGTGCTGAAGTCACACCGTTTCCGTCTTGTCCTCAGAACCTGGTCTTTTCCTTGGTGGTGAGGTGGCCCAGCCTCATCCAAAATGACTGTTTCTGCACAGTCCTAACTGTGCGTGGGTGTCAGCAAGGCATGGGGAGGAAACCGTAGAGATGTTGAGGAAGTAGGGCTGAAGGGATACCCAGGCCCTCCAGCATGGCCTTTGGTCTGGAACTTTGGGACCATGCCTGTCACTTGTGGGTGCCATTTGTTACAGTTCGTGTATCAGAACAAAGTCTGAAATGCTGTGACTTCTTTTGACAATAAAGATTTGAAACAAGAAAAAAAATGATAAAACACCATCAGTGCTGAATGCATCCAAAATGGTTCCAAAGATCTCCCTGCTAACGCTTATACTCAGGACAGGAGTAAAGTGAATAGTTTGGAGGCACTCAAAAACCCCACTTCATTTACAGATCTGAAAACATATCTGATTCTGGTAATATCTGGGAGAACTATTGCATATGATTTAGGTTCGAAGACTCTGACCTTAATTAATTTGATTTACGGTGAATCCAGTTTATCGGAAAAACTGTTTTAAGGATTATTGCTCCTTCTGTTGAATCTGGGAACATGCCAACATTTCTCTGATGAAAAGTCCCTGACTCTTAGAAGCTTAAACTCTTAAAGGTTTACAACACTCCTTACATCGTACATAAAATATGTCCTAAGTGTTAGTAAATCTCTTATTACGGTGAGCTTTTGATTTTACTTTACTTTGATTTTCTGCTTTGGGCCAGCCGTATACACCTTCTCCCTACCCCATCCTCAACTTGGTATGCCTGTAGGAGAATGAACAATGTGTGAAAGAATTTAAGCACATACACAGGAGAAGCAGTTAATATTTTAGCAGGAGTAGGTCTCAGAGAGAAACCAATAAACCAGTTCCTTTTATAGATGAGGAAACTGAGGCCGCATGCGGATTCCACACCTGAATGATGATGAGACCAGGTGGAAATTCAGGGAGAGAAGGATCATATCATATGACATGTCATTCACACTTTTTTTCCGCTTTTTTTTTTTTTGTGGTACCGGGGATTGAACCCAGGGGCGTTCTACCTCCGCACTACACCCCCGGCCCTATTTTTTATACTTTATTTTGAAACTGGGTCTCACGAAGTTGCAGAGGCCTCACTAAGGAGAGAGAGAGAGAGAGAGAGAGACAGCTGAGGCTGGCCTCGAACCTGGATCCTCCGGTCTCCGCCTCCCAAAGTACTGGGATTACAAGCGTGTGCACCACCACGCCTGGCCCCACACTTTTTCTTGGATCACAACATTCATGTGTCAACTGAGTGATGCAGTTTAGCATTTCTAAAATATGACCTAAGACCAAAGCTAATTTCATCTTAGTCCATACAAATAAAAGTATAGTTTACAGCAAAAGCATCTAGTCCTCATCAAGATGATTACATTTTGTTCTGGGTGCCATATTTTAAGCAAATACTCAGAAGAAAGAGAGAAGGGTACAAAAGGGAATCAAAGCTAAGTCATATGAGAAGTGATCCAGACAACTAGAAATGTTAAACTGGGCTGGACACCTTCCTGAAGGAGAAAGTGGAGAACAACACATCATGGGGGAATGATGATGTTTAGGCAGAGTCAGCTTATTCTGCAAGACCAGAACACATGTGCATGTATTTCAAAGAGGTGGGATTCCATAATGGCTACCATTAGTCTTAAGAATCAGAACTAAGCAGTTCTGTGTTTCTGTGGAAGTTGTCTGAACTCTCTCTTGATTACTTTATCCTTAAATGGTCTATGATACTTAGAATGGATTTAAATGAGAACATGCATGTCAGGGTTTTATCCCAGTGTCTGCTGTGTAATAAATGCTAGATAAATGGTAACTATTATTATCAAACATTATATTCCTGTGGGAAGAAGGTCTCACTCAAAGTAAATTTCACATTATTGGAGATGAATAAGGGTAAACATGGATGACATTATACATGAATATTGTAGAAGAATTCATGCACGGGGTAGTTTCTTTTTTTTTTTTTTTGCGGTACCAGGGATTGAACCCCAGGGCATTCTACATCCGCACTACACCCCCGGCCCTATTTTTTTATACTTTATTTTGAAACTGGGTCTCACGAAGTTGCAGAGGGCCTCCCTAGGAAGAGAGAGAGAGAGAGAGAGAGAGAGAGAGAGAGACAGGGAGAGAGAGAGAGCTGAGGCTGGCCTCGAACCTGGATCCTCTAGTCTCCGCCTCCCAAAGTACTGGGATTACAAGCGTGTGCCACCATGCCCAGCTACATGGGGTAGTTTCTAAGTCCCCTTGATTCAAACATGGTAGATGGGATGACACTGGCTTTCCAATCTGTGTTTTTGCTATCAATCTGTGCAATTCAGGAGAACACAGAAAATCTAAGCATGATTTTAAAGCAATTCCCGAGTCAGCAAACAGGATTTAAAAACAGGAATAAAATCAGAGTTCCCATGTGCTGTGTCACAGTTCTTGCTCACCAGTTATTTTGCTCTACATGTTTTCAGCCTTATCTACCTGGGCAACTCTGCTGTGATTTGATCACAGCATGTTTACATCAGTGTTTATTCCTTTTCCTCTCTCCATTTTTTTTTTTTTTTGCAGTACCAGGGATTGAACCCGGGGCATTCTACTTCAGAGCTACACTCCCAGCCCTATTTTTTATTCTTTGTTTTGAAACAGGGTCTCACTAAGTTGCAGAGGGCCTCACTAAGTAGCTGAGGCTGGCCGCGAACCCGGATCCTCCAGTCTCAGCCTCCCAAGTACTGGGATTACAAGCGTGTGCCACCATGCCCGGCTTCCTCTCTCCATTTTACATGTGAGGAACAGTGTATGATGAATCCACTGGCTGGCATGGAGGAAGAAGGAGAAGAGGAGAGAAGGAGAGAGATGAATTAGGAGCTGAAAGAGAATAAGTAGAAGTGGGGTCAAGCTTACCATGTAAGCTATTTCTAGAAATAGAACGAGGAGGCACATAGCTCTAGTTCTTTAGCTCCAGACAGGGCTGGTTGCCTTCTAAATTTTAATATGATAATCTATTTTTATCAAATTTAATTTACTCTTTTGTGACATTTAATGGATGATGGGTATCAAATGGCTATCTAACTATACAGGCCCTATCTCTCATTCATATTTTTGTTGAGGTAAAATTTCAGTTCTGAATATCATAAAGGATTTTCTGGAGGTTTACTGTACAGAAGAGGAATAACACAAACACAGAATTGGCTTTTACCTGGCAGGGAAGCAATTCTAAGCCAGTTAGTAAGTGTGGATGGGTTCAACCTACTAGAGGAGACTTCTTGTTACACAGTCAGTCCTCATCGCCCTCATTTAGAATTGCTTGGTGCTGACGAATTAGTACATACACGACAGAGACGAGGTCCAGGCAAGAGAAAAAGGGTGATGATTTTCCATATTTATTTTGCAAAAGACAAAACGAGAGACCAGAAAATGAAGGATTTGTGACTGCTGAACATTAAAGTTGTTTGTCATCCTGAGATTAGACCAATATTAAAAATGTTAACATTTATAGTCAGTGAACTCAGATCCCAGAGTTGGAAGCCCTGGCTATGTTTAGAGAGGAGAGGGTAATTTTCTCAACAACATTTACTGAATGGTTATGAACAATAACAGAATGAGTCCCTCTTTGGCTAGGTAGAGGACTAGTTATCTGGCCTTGTAAACTGATAAAACTTTACAGAGTTTTACAGAATGCCAGCAGCCATCTCATCAGAATAATGTGTACTTCTTTGGATTGTGTAACAACCAGGTTCTTTTTAGGAGGAATTTGGAGCAAATGTAATAAAATACCCATGATTTAAGGTCAAAATCCTTCTGAGTTTTCCTTCCCCTTTCATCTTTGGGAAAAGAATGACATAAAGACTGTATGGTAGGTATAAAGCAGGATACTGTGATTGAAACGGCCAACTACATTTCGCTAACTTGCAACAATGCAGTATGCAAGACAGAAAAAACAATAATTCAAACCAAACACGTGTGGTCAAAGATTGCATTGCTAGATAAAAACAGACTTTCCCCTTAACTAATGAGTCTAGAGGATGTATTTGCAAGGCTATCAAAACAATCAGAAACATCATAAGGCATAACATTTGTTTGCCTTCTCAGGAAAGTAACGGTGCAGGCTTATGGATCATTTAAATTAGACTTTACTATTTGATGTCCTTGCCATTTGTTCTTTTAAATTTCCAGCCTAAGGGGTATATTCGCCTATCAGTGTGCATGTGTAAGTCCCATTAAGGCTAATAGGAATTTGGTGCCTGAATCCAAAGAAAAATCTACCACTAAGATGGCATTTTGCACATGCAATGCACACGAAAAATATCTAAAAAAGATCCTCTTTTCTTCATCCAAGGCACATAAAACAATTATATTAATTATGCGTACATGATAAAATACATGTTTGTGGAATTTTAAATCCATTTATTAAATTTGCAATTTTATACACCTCTCTCATTCAGCATTGCTTTTTCCAAACATGCTTTAGGTTGTCTCAGGCTTTGAGGAACCTAGTGACGAATGGAAATCAAGAGAAATAGGAGTGGTGGGAGTCCATCGCTCAACACGTTCATTTATTTATATTCTGCAGCGCATGCACTCATGATGTCTCAAACTTATTTCCACCAGATTCAAAATAAAACCTGGAATACAAAATCACCTGCCTATATTTTCTTGTTTTAAGACTCTATCTCCTGAGCTTTCCTTTGTATTTCAGCTCCTAACCATAGAAGAATTTCCAGGCAAGAGTCAGTATTCAAATTAGATGTTAATTTTAAAAAAATTGTTACATCTTTCTGTTTATTTTGGTAGGAGGGAAATATCGATTGTTCAAGTTGCATGAAAACCCAGATAAAAACCAGTTTTTATCTTTATACATCTTTCGGGGGAAAAAAAATTCTACCTCAAGAAATTTCTTTAACAAAGAGAACATTATTTCAGACTCTAACATTTCTGTCTGCCGATTATCATTAGTCATAAGCTAAGCCCTGCACTAAATGTCTAGTGAGCACAGATAATGTTCATTTTGTCTGGAAGACAGGTTGCCGCCTGTCAAGGAGAGATGGGATAAATGACAGGTTTTGACTCTGTGCCTTGCAGGCATATTAGGCTAAGAAATCGCCAACATGATGAAAAATTATTTTGTCAAAAATTTGTAGGTCACCCATCATTGTCTAATGTATTCTGTGATTAATTGCTAGCATAGATCAGCATTATGTCTTTCCAGTGAATCGCTTAATTGTTGCCTGCTTCATGCTCTTAATGTAATGATGAGGCATCTGCTCCCTTCACATGTGCTCTTAAATGCCAGCTTTTGCATCCAGGTTACAGGGTTGGTAATATTCAACTTAAAGAACTAGTTCAAATTAAAACTTCGGGGCCGCCATCTCTCTTCTCGGTTTTTATGGGCGTGTGTGTGGAAGGCTGAGTGTTAGTGTTAATGTATGTAGATTTTATTTCTGATGAGTGATTATTTGACTGCTCATTTTACGAAGATTTATGGTGTGCTTTCTATCTCCTGACTGCAGTGCTACTCTTATCTTTAATAAAGGAGATGAGGACATTAATCAGCCATTGTCAGGGCTCCTGACTAAGACATTAAATGTACTGTATGGGATAGGTAAACACGCTCCAGATCCTTCTCTCCTCCACTAGATCAGGCAAAAAAACACTCATTATATTTATCATAATTTCACATCTGCTGTTTTTGAAGCAATGTACCATGAGGCCATAAACTGTATTACAACTGTGCATAAATTCAACTGATTTGTGGCTGGAGTAACTAATTCCTAAAGTACATTTTAGAAAAACAAGCAGTGAGCCCTGAAATTGCAATTCCATAAAGGCACTAAATTACTGACTGCAGAATCAAAAATTTGCTTGATGTGATTCTGCAGTGACCATTTTATAAAAAGTGACAGTGCGCCTGTGATTGAGTCAATAAAATAAGGACGAGTGAGCTGTACACTCAAACAAGATTAAAGAGAAAGGGAGTGACAGAAGACAGACTCATGGTATACAAATAGAGGAAAGCAGAACATTTTCCCCCAAAATGGCTCACGGGTGCAACTATTAATAGCGACAATATTGATTTGTCAGTAATCTTTTCATTATTTTGGAGGTGAAAGAGAAGAATTTAATCTTGCTCTTATTCATTTCATGCCATAATTGGGAGCGCACTTAATATTTGACTAAAAGGATTTAGAAACAATTTTTAAATTGTGGCATTAGCTATTGATTTGAGCTTGCCATAATATTTTCCAAAATTGCAAAGGATAATTCTTTATGGGTCATTTACTTATATCCTGGGTCTTATGGGTCTGTGTCCAAGTAATCTCTTTGTTAAGGCATGTAGCCATATTAGGGTGAGAAATGTGCGTGCATGTGTGTGTGCATGTGCGCGTGCGTGTGTGTGTGTGTGTGTGTGTGTGTGTGTGTGTGTAGAGGGGAGTGGAGAGTCTATTTCTTTGTGCACTTTTGCACTAACCTGTGTGTTCTGCTTCAGTTTTTACAAACTTGATCTGCACCTGAACTTGCTATAATGTCTTCTTCAAAAGAGTAAGGAGAGCAGGGAGTGATTTTTTTTTTTTTTTTTTTTTGTACAGGACAGGTAAAACCAGAAACCATTGTTTTTGGAGGCAAAAAAGCACTTGCCATGTCTTCAGATGAAAACCCAAGGCAGACCTGACACGTAGGCTCATGGGGAGAAGTGTGAGCCCACACAGGCAACCTGCCAAGGTGGTATCCATGGATGTTCTCCTAGAAGTACGATGTGATTACATGATTATTTATTGACTGGAAAAAGCAATTTAAGAGAAAAGCAAATGGAACTGGGCGTTCATTGCTTGGGCTCCTCAAGCTCTCCCCCGCCTTCACCAATTATTTCATGCATCTCTGCTGTGGAGGCTGGCCGTGCCACTGAGGCGCTCTGGTTTTGTTCGACTACGACACATCTGCATTCTTTGTTTAACATCCTGTGTTCGAAGGCGTCTTCTCTCTGAACGTGGGCAATGACTTGCTACCCAGGGCAAATTGTGGAGGGCATTTACACAGAACATATTTTAGAGTAATACAATCCTATTTGATTTTATTGAGAGAAGAATCTATTTTGCCATATTTTATCCCTCTCCCTGACCACTACCCTGGTCAACTTTTATGATTGCAAATGTGGAGCTGGCACACTGAATATTGCTCAATTCTTTACACATAATATCAAGTCAAAAATGGTTGTGTTCATAAGGCATTGCAGAGTTTCTATCTAATGGTATCAATCTGTGCATCACAGAGCGTTTCTTCTCCTGACATTATTACTTTACTGAAATTAAGCTTGAAACAATCTGATGTCAGATACTGTATATCTCCTTTTATTGCCAGCCTTTCCGAGCCCACCATATTGTCAGGACTGCATCTCATTTTAGATGGGTTTAACCAGATATATATTCTCGAGTTTATTGAGAGTTGGATAGATTACATTTCCCATTCTCAAAGAGCAGGCTGGTCCTTTCAGTGCATTTTATAGAACAAATGTAAATTCCCATGCTGCAGTTGACAAAAATTCATGGTTCTTTTCTGAGTGTCAAAAATAAATCCAGCATAGCATTGGAGATGAGTAACTGCGGCACAGTGGAACAGGCTCCAGTTCACCCTTTCTGATTCAGCAGCAGTTTCGATGTACTTGAGAAATCTGTAAAAGTTCAATTATTATGGTCTAGGCAAAGAGATTTGCTCACACAACAGAGCTACTGTACTTGAGAATGAATTGTAAGGATTCAATGAAATGCAAAGCACTCTCTGAACACAGCGAGCTCCTTTCCCTCCATCTCCATTCCCCTCCTTCCTTTCCCCATCTACTTATATCTCCTACATGAAGCCTTTTTTGAAGGCTTTCACTGTAGTTAAATAAAACACAAGCATTAAAAAAAATGGCCGGAGCACCCCATTAAAATGCAATAAAAATTAGTCTCTTATTACATTTGGGAATTTATGTATTTAGGAGATGCAGGATATGCAAAGAGTAGCTATCAAATAAATTTATTAGCAGGGTGGCTTGATCAGTTTGTCAAGATTGTTTACATATGTATGTCTTAGAGGGAAAGGCAGACTTGCATGAAAAAGGTGTTTATAGCTAGAAGTAAACCAAACATACTGAATCATGGAAAAAAATGTTCTTTCAAATACCGTGCATTTTATCAACACAACACACAGATCAGATTGTGGACTGTTTTTGCTTAAATGCCAAGAGCATGTCCTTATAAACAAACAGTATCTCTTTCTATACTTCTATTCATTGATTTTGATTTTTTTCCCCCTGGTTAAAGCAAGGGATTTTCTTTATCCATCAAAAATTGGTGCTTCTGTTAGAAAAATGTGAAGGAAAAATAGCAGGAATATTCTGTGAAAGGAATTCAGCCTGACTACTCCAAGTCAGTCCAGGTGTGTCTGCTCTTACTGTTTTTCTTTTGTCTTGTTGTTTCGGTGCTTGAAGGTTTGAGCAATCAAGGGGATTGGTGCAACTGGGGAGAGTTAAAACCTCTGTAATTCCCAGCAAGGGGAACACGATCAGTCTTTCTTAAGGAGAAAGCTCTGGCTCCTTATGGTCACATTTAATCTCATGTATCTCCCTAGTGAGTGTCATAAAGAAGGTGGGATCTTATGGGATTTCAGGTATCAGTCAGGTAAGGACAGCCTTGGGTTACATGGTCACATGTGAAACATATGATACAGATAGTATTACCACCTTACAGTCACTCATCTTCTGTATTTATGGTGTGATGATAAAGTAAATAAAAATATAAAAATAAAACAATGATTTCAACTTTGTGAATTTGAATGAATAGTAGCCCTAAATAAAATCACAGTGTTTATTTCCTAGACATTGTGTCTATGAAAATTAATCATCAGTGAATACAGATTTGCCTAAATTGAGGATTGTATCTGACAGTCCAAGGAAATTCAGGTGATAAATATTTTTGGCGGATTCACTATATGTCAGGAAAAATCCAAAGCACTATGAACTTGTCAAGCCCCATCAGTGTTTACACCATCCAGGGCAAAAATAATTAAAATCTGGGATAAAATGTTCTGTTATAAAGATATATAGAGAGAAGCTGTCAAAACAGCATAGTCCACAAAGTCTGAACTCTAGAGTGTGGCAGGAAGGATGAAATTGGCAGCAATATTTAAATATGTGTAACTACATCCCTTTGTTTATTCATTTCCTCACTTAACAAATATGTGTGAAACACCTATTGTCTCCCTGGTGCTGCCTGGGGCTATGGGGCCACAGGAGTGGCCCAGGACAAGCCTAACCCCTTCATGGTTCACAGGGAAGCAGGGACCACTACAGGGGGGATGATTACCAATGAGGGCAGCTAAGCCGCACCTGGTGAGTCAGAGAAGGCCTCTTGGAGAAAGTGACTTCTGTTTTTTTTTTTCAATTTATATCCATTTATTGGTGCATTGTAATTATACATTTGATAGGTGTCAGGTTAGAAGAATCATACATGCACACATTGCCCATTTAGCCCTCCCTCAAATCCCACCCAATTCCCTCCCCGTTCCCTCCCTTTAGTGCTTTGCACAGTGATTGAGTCTTATAAGTTTGGATATATACATCATGTGCTTTAGTGTGTTTCCCTCCACCTCCCTCCCAACTCCCTCAGGTCATCTTCTTTGTTCATCCAAGGTTTTCTTCTTCTTTGTCTGTAGTCCCTTCTAAATCTCCTTCTATCTAGCTTCCACATATTAAGGCGAACATCCGACTTTTCACTCTTTGTGCCTGACTAATCTCTCTTAGCATAATGTTCTCTAATTCTTTCCATTTCCCTACAAATGATGTAATTTTGTTCTTCTTTATGGCTGCATAAAATTCCATTGTGTACATATCCCATAGTTTTGTAATCCATTCATCTGTTGATGGACACCTTGGCTGGTTCTGAAGTTTGGCAATTGTGAATTGTGCAGCTATAAACATAGATACACATGCATTAGTCTGATAGTTTGGTTTCTGATCTTTTGGGTAGATGCCTAGAAGTGGTATTGCTGGGTCATACGGTAGGTTCATTCCCATTCTTCTGAGGATCCTCCACACTGTTTTCCACAGCGGTTGCACTAATTTGCAATCCCACTAGCAGTGTATTAGAGTTCCTACTTCTCCACATCCTCACCAGCATTTGCTGTTGTTTGTGTTTTTAATGTTTGCCATTCTAATTGGCGTTAGGTGATATCTCAGGGTAGTTTTGATTTGCATCTCTCTGATTGCTAATGATGTTGAACATTTTTTCATACATTTATTGGCCATTTGTATTTCTTCTTCTGTGAAGTGTCTATTTAGTTCACTTGCCCATTTTTTGATTGGGTTATTTGTTTTTTTAGTGGTGATTTTTTAAGTTCTCTGTATATTTTAGATATTAGTCCTCTATCAGAGGGGTAGCTGGCAAAAATCTTCTCCCATTCTGTTGGCTCTCTGTTGAGGGTCTTGATAGTTTCCTTTGCTGCACAAAAGTTCTTCAGTTTAATGCAATCCCATGTATTGATCCTCATTTTAATTTCCTGTGCCTTTGGAGTCTTGTTAAGGAAGTCTTTACCTGTGCCTATGTGTTGAAGTGTTGGACCTATGCCCTCTTCAGGTAGCTGCAAGGTCTCTGGTCTGATTTCTAGGTCTTTGTTCCATCTTGAGTTGGTTCTTGTACAAGGTGAGAAGGTGGGGTTTATTTCCATTTTTCTGCATATGGTTATCCAGTTTTGCCAGCACCATTTGTTG
The DNA here is from genome assembly GCA_004027185.1 of Glis glis. NCBI lineage: Eukaryota > Metazoa > Chordata > Mammalia > Rodentia > Gliridae > Glis > Glis glis. The sequence goes on along the minus strand of PVJS01000167.1, from coordinate 61,342 downwards.
AAGAGGCTATCTTTTTTCCAGTGGATGTTTTTAGCCCCTTTGTCAAAAATCAATTGGCTGTAGGTATGTGGCTTTGTTTCAGCATCTTCTATTCTGCTCCATTGGTCTATGTGTCTGCTTTTGTGCCAATACCATGCTGTTTTCATTACTATGGCTTTGTAGTATAGTTTGAAGTCAGGTATTGTGATGCCTAAAAAAAAAAAGTGACTTCTGAAATGACCCACAATGAGAAGGACGAGAGCAGCTGACCAGGGCAGAAGTCAGGTGGCCACTGGAAGAGTGCTCCTAACAGAGGGAAAAGTGGATGTAGAGGCCAGGAGGTGCGAGCAAGCCTGGCAGAAGTCAGTCTCACTGCAATGCAGGGAGGTGGAGACACGAGAGCAGCCAGGCCACGCAGGGTCTCCAGAGCCAAGAGGGACCTGGACATACGCTTAGGGCCCTCAGGAACTACGTCAGTGCTTTAAAGACGCAACAGGCGATAACTGTTATTTTAGAAAAATGACTTTGGTTGGAGTTGAGAAGGTACTCTTCAAAATCTTTCATTACACACTCCTATTGGTGAGTATTTTAGGGTAGCTCATCTCTAATACATGAATATTTATTTACTTATCAGTATTACATTGGTTCCACTATGCTAATATGTTATGTTTACTTAAAAACACATGCCAAATTAAAAATTTAAAAGAATGAACTAACTTTGAAATGTGTCTTTAAAAATTCTAAGGCAGTATTTTATTTTTTAAATATACAGATGCCTTCACTTTCAAATTGTGGATGTTTGTTTCCATATGGTAGATGTTTAGTCTCCTTCCTTCTTCCTTCCTTACTTCCTTCCCTCCCTCCCTCCCTCCCTCCCTCCCTCCCTCCCTCCCTCCTTCCTTCCTTCCTTCCTTCCTTCCTTCCTTCCTTCCTTCCTTTCTTTCCTTCTTTCTTTCTTTCTTTCTTCTTCCTCTCTTTCTTTTTTCTTTTCTTTTTTTTTTGTACTGGGGATTGAGCCCAGAGGCATTCTAACCTCCAAGATGCACCTCCAGTCTTTTTTAGTTTTTGTTTTGAAACAGGGTCTCACTCGGTTGCTGAGAGTCTCATGACATTGCTGAGGCTGTCCTTGAACTTGTGATCCTCCTGTCTCAGCCTCCTAAGTACTGGGATTACAGGGGTGCACTACCATGCCAGAACAGATGTTTAGTTTTATAGATCTTACTGATCACATATTGTATTCTCAGTGAAGCCTTCCCTGTCTATCTTATTTAAAATTATAAAGCCTTCCGTAGCATTTCCAGTCTCCCTTTTCTGCTCTTTTTTTCTCTTATTATCTTTGAAAATGCTATGTAATTTATTTACTGAGTTTATTCTGCATCTTTTCCCCTTGACCCATGAGTACAGGGACTGTCCTTTTGTTCACTCTCATATTATCTGGGCCCAGAGTATTGCTTGACCTATACTAGATGCTCAAGTAACATTTGCTGGCTGCATGAATAGGGTGAAGGTCATTATTAGCAGTTGTGTTTTTTTTGTGTGTGTGGTACTGGGAATGGAACCCAGGGGCATTCTACCTCTCAGCTTCACCCCCAGCCCTATTTTATTCCTTTATTTTGAAACAGGATCTCACTAAGTTGCTGAGGCGGGCCCCGAACCTACAATCCTCCTGTTTCAACCTCCCAAGTACTGGGATTACAAGCCTGTGCCACCATGCCCGGCTAAGCAGTTGTGGATTTTAATCCATATTTCCCTAATCACCCTGATAATTTTAAACTTTTTTGCCTGAATTTTTGTTAGATCATTTTGTTTGTTTATTGTACTAGGGATTGAACCCAGGAGCATTCTACCTCTGATCTAGACTCTCAGCCCTCTTTTATTTTTTTGTTTGAAACAGGGTCTCGTTGGGTTGCTGAGAATCTTACTGTGTTGCTAAGGCTGTCCTCAAACCTGCAGTCCTCCTGTTTCAGCCTCCCAAGTCCTGGGATTACAGGTCTGTACCACCATGCCTGGCTGAGTACAGGCAGTGGGTTAGGAGGGCATCCTAACCTCCCTGTGTTTGGTTAGTGTCATCTAAGCAAGTCCAGGTGGGTAGGCTCCAGGTTTTCAACTTTCGACTTTTGAGCCTTTTGGGGAAATATGTTTTCTTCTATGCCCAGTGAAAAATAAAAAATAAAAAAGAAAGTCCAAACAGAGGTCACATCTCCCATCGATGACACCACTTCTTGGTCATTGTGTAAAACACCAGGTCACCTACGTGTGATGGTGAATATTTTCCAGATTGTCTCTTGTAACCGTCTCTGTTTAACTAAAACAGAGGCCAAATAAATAGACTGAAGCTATAGTGAAGGCTCCAGGTGTATGTATGGAGATTTGCTAATAGTGAGAATTATTTTACTTTAGCATTTGCTTCCAATAGGTCCCGTTCCTATATTTGTGGTTTGTGAGAAATGACGAAGGTGGAATCTTACTTGACACATATTTCTTTGAGTTCTTTCAAAATGCGAGTGCAGGAGAAACTGATATTGTCTTAATAAAAATCATATAGGAATCAGTATCTTATTGATTCTCTTCCACTGCCCAAAGTACAATTGATATTTTCAAATAGTCAGAAAAAGCACTTTCTATTTTCTATGGCTTAATGTTACTTATTTATTTATTTATTTATTTATTATTTATTTATTTATTTATTTATTTTTGCAGTATCGGGGATTGAACCCAGGGGCATTCTACCTCTGCGCTACACCCCCAGTCCTATTTTTTTTATACTTTATTTTGAAACCGGGTCTCATGAAGTTGTGGAGGGCCTCACTAGGTAGAGAGAGAGAGAGAGAGAGAGAGAGAGAGCTGAGACTGGCCGTGAACTGGATCCTCCGGTCTCCGCCTCCCAAAGTACTGGGATTACAAGCGTGCGCCACCACGCCCAGCTACTTTTTTATTTTTAATCCACATATTTTGGTTGGGAAGCAGATTTGATAATATGCATTTCATGTAATCAGTAAAATTGTTGACAGTATCTAATTCCAGTGAATATAGACCAGGTTCTATGGAAAGGACAGTTGAGGACCACTCTTGGAGTGGTGGCTTAGTGGCACTGTCTACTTCAGCAGGAGGTGGGCGATTTAGAGTCTACCCGCTAGATGGGTGTCCTATGGAAGCCAGAGTTAGCTAACATTTATCAGAACAATGTTCTAGCGTCCCTTACAGATTGATGCCACGTCCATGAAGAGCTTTGCTGTTAGTCTCTTAATCCAGTTCCACACAGGGATAGTTTTAATGACTTGTTAAAGTCCCTGTAGCTCTGAGACTCAATTACTCAAATCCAGGGACCATAATCTAATTGAATCATTTCAATAAGAAATCATGATTTTCATCTAAATTTTAATTTAATACACGCCAATGAATTATACAGAGGTCATTACAGTATCCTTTCAACTTCAGCAATAAAGGCATCTCTGCGTTCACGGAGCAGGGCAAAATCTCATCTGAGGCTAGGTTCTTTTAAAGTGACAGGAGTCCCCTTACCTAGCCTTCTCTCTCTGACTGTGCTTCTATGCCATGATGGATGTACGTGCACGAAATGAAAGCGGGACACTGGGCTTTGTATGAAGTGAATCTAAGGTGGTGTGTCAAGTATGTGATGAGAGATTTGTACAGCACAGAGATGAAACATCCATCGTGTCCATCTCGGCAGTCAGTACTGACCACTTCAGCTGGATGCTAATGACTGGAGTCTGTGTTACTCATAGGAGGGGCCAAAGTCAAGCACCATGTGCATCCAAATTCTATTTACATCATTCAGATGGCCACAACCTGGTCAACACTTCACATGGACTTGGTCCTGAAAAATTTAAATGTAATATTATACATCACAAACCCAAAGGGCAAAGAGATGCAAAACAGCTCACACCTAAAGGTTCTAATTTCCAGAATATGCACAGTATTGTATTTTTCTTATAATCTTTTGATTTCTAACATTTTCCTGTTGTAATATAAGGTACTTCTGGAACTTGGACCTAAATTTCAAAAAGAAAAAAAATATTAATCAGATGCTAACTAGCATGTATCATTAAATGTTATAGAGTGAAATAGAAAGTCCTTCTCCTTCTAAATGGCTCATTCTGTTTCTCCTACATTGCCAGAAATTTAGCCATTTTTCTCTCTCTGATTCAGTTCTTTGCTGTGCAGACTGCAAAATATAATAACTTCTAAGCAGTGTGTAAAACAAAGTGCTCAATTCACTTTATTAAAATATCCAATAATAATTGATTTAAAGGCAATAAAATGTGTTCATTAGAGGGTTTATATTCAAGAAATATTGAAAGTATACCTAAAACTGTCACTTTTATTGTGAATGAACAGGATAATATAATTTGAAAAGAGTGTGATCATACTAAAGATTTGTCCTGCAGCATTATCTGATAGCTCGTAAAGTGCTGAAATTTAATATGATGCTTTCAGTCAGTTTAATTGAAATTTAATTGCCACTTTGGGCAGAAGGTTTAGATCTGATCAATAAAATATTAAAGATTTTGTGCTTTCGCTTGGAACAGCTTCTTTAGTGATGCATCAAGAGGACCCTATATTTTCGGAAATATTTGTTTGTTATAGTTCACACAGTGCTCAATATCACTTTCTCATCTGAAAGTTTTAATGTGCTGTGCAGACAAATAGTGGAAATAATAAAGCAATAGTTGATCCATTTAATTACAACACGGTGAAAGAAATAACGGTCACCTTCAGATTCATGAGAAAGGCATTAATGTAAAAGAGCAATAAATATTTTGAAATGTCAAACCTCAGAAAGACAGAGTCCGACTTGAGCTGGGCTGTAAATCAGGCTAAGGGAAGGACCTTGAAAAAAAGATGGTTCTTTGGTATTTTAGAAATAATTACTAATACAAAAAGGGTAATGATGAAACTATAAATTACATTAAAAAGGGCCATTAGAGGAGGATTAGTTTATAAAGCTGAGAGATGGTTCTTAAAATTGTCCTGCTGGTTATTTTTACTTTTCATTTCATTCAGGAACCCCCTGCTCAATTATCTGATTATTAATAAACTGATTGATCACTACTTTGCAGTTCAAGCACTAAAGTCAAGTTAACTTTTTCCTTTTCAGGGACTCCCGTGGGGTCTCCACATCACTGACATTCTAGAAAGAGGGAAAGTTGGAGATTTCTTAAAATTTGTGAGTAGTAAACTAGAATGTGCCTCCAAGCTAAATTACATCTTTACTAATATGCCTTAAAATCACAATTTCTTGCAGGTCACTATATTCCGATGATGCCTTTGATATTTCGGTGGCTATAGTCTTTTCTTAATGTCGTCTGGCATAATTCTATTCCTAATGATCCCTCGTTACCTGTAGCACCCTTCCAGAGCTCTATATTCAAGGACATATATTTCTTGACTCACTAGTCTCCTATGAGATTCTAAATTCAATAACATGGTATGTTGTTTTATTTGGTTCAGTACATCGCTAAAGTATAAGTACATTTTCTGTTTACAACCATATTCAAACAAAACTCATTATATCCAATGGCTAGAATCACTCTTCCTTTTCTCTTCTCTCTGCCTGTGTCCCAGATTTCTTTCTTGCTAACCATGTGACATCACCATAGTTTTTACTCTTAAAACCTTATCGAAATAGACCATTTTCTTTTGAAGTAGACACATTTTTTTTTCTTATGACCCATCAAAAACATTTTATTTTTCAACATCTAGATACTGGACACTATTTCAGGCCCTAGGAATATAGCAGTGCCTGAGAAAAATTTTCCTGGCTTCAGGGAACTTATATTTTAGTGCAGGACAAAGACAACATAAACAAATGAAGAAGATACTTTCAAACCCTGACAAGCACAATAAAGGAGATAAACTAGGTTAATGTAAGAGAGAGTGATTGTGTGTGTGTGTGTGTGTGTGTGTGTGTGTGTGTGTGTATACACAAGCAGCTTTACCTCCTCCAAGTAATAATCCTCTAGTGATGATATGGGGGCAGCTTTGTAAGGATTCAGAAGAAAGCTTCCTAGACAAGGGCACAGCAAATGGAAGGGCACTGAAATAGGCATGAGTCTTATTTCAGGATAGATAAAGAATATCTGTGTGCACCTCACACAGTAACTAAGAGGGATATTGGGAAGAAATGACACCAGAGAGGGAGGTTCATATGCACCATGTAGAATCTTGTAGGCCATAGTGAGAAGTTAAGATTTTATTTAAGTACACTGGGAAGCCAGGGGAAGGATTTAAGCAGTAGTCAGCAGGTAGTGATGGAGTGTGTGTGTGTGTGTGTGTGTGTGTGTGTGAGTCTGAGTGACAGGATATGAATTGTGGCTTGCTTAGATTACTTACAACTTGTGGATGCCAGACCATGAAGAATTAAGACCAGAGACAGAGGTATAAATGGGCCATTGCAGCGATCCAGGCAAGGTGGCTTCTACCAAGTATAGTCATAGACATGTTGAGAATTGGTCAAATTTGACATGTATTTTAGAAGGAAGGACAAAAAGTTCTTCCTTTTGAATTGGACATTAGGGTGTCAGAAGGAAGGGAGAACTAAAGGTTGACTTCTAAGTTTTGAGCCTGAGCAACTAGGTAGATGATGGCGCCATTTACTGAGGTGGAAGAGGAGCAGGAAGTATATTTTTGGAAAAAATAAAAAATAAAACAAAAATGCTAGTTCTGCTTAGTCTGTTAAATTTAGACCTAGACTGAGACATCTATTGGATAACTGCATGAGATGTCAAGTAGGCAGTAAGATCTAGAAAGCCATTGCTCAAGGGGAGTCTAGAAAGTCAGTGCTCATGGGGAATTTTTGGCTTGGGATATAAAAAGAGTTTTATTAGCATAGAGATGGTATCTGAAACCAGATGGGATCATTTGAAGGACTGTAGGTAGAGTAGAGAGAACTAAAACCAGAACCTTTGTGTAGTGTTATTGCTTGAGCGTTGACAGAATAGGGAAAGCCAGAAGAACAGATTGAGAAGGCATCACCAAGTGAAGGCGGAGGACAGGTAGGGTGGTATTGCTGAATCCTAAAGAAAACTCATGAAAGTAGGTTGTTGTCAAGCATCAAATACCCAATTACTTCAGTGGGGTGACAGGGTCAGAGCCACTGAGGAGGGGGAGACAGTGAATTTAGACAATAAAAAAAATGAAGTTAGCTGGGCTTGGTGGCGCACGCTTGTCATCCCAGTACTTGGGAGGCTGAGACAGGAGGATCGCAGGTTCGCGGCCAGCTCAGCTACTTAGTGAGGCCCTCCGCAACTTAGTGAGACCCTGTTTCAAAATAAAGAATAAAAATAGGGCTGGGGGTATAGCTTGGAGGTAGAATGCCCCTGAGTCCAATCCCCAGTACCGCGAAAAAAAAAAATGAAGTTTGCAGCAATGGGAACCAAAAAAAAAAAAAAAAAGGACAGGAGATGGAGAGGTAAATAGGTTTAAGAAAGATACTAATTCCTTTAAAAATGGTCAGTAGAAAGGTATTTATATCTATGGAAATGATAACTAGAGAGGAAAAAATTGATGGAGTAGAGAAAAGTACTAGCTATGGAATGAAACTTTTAGGAGGTGAAAGGTGCTTAGATTTAGAATACAAGTAAGAGACTTGGTTTAATCAGAGTAGAGACATTGCTTACATCTGTACAGGGAAAGATAGAACACGTGATACAGATGCAGGTAAGGTGTTGGAATTGGTAGTGGAAAATGCAGTGCTTCTGATTGTATCTGCCTTTTCCATGAAGCACGTAGCAAAATCAGCCAAAAGTGAGGAGAGAGGAGAACATTACTTGAGAATTTTATGTAGAATGAAGGTGTGTAAGTTTGGGTTCTGCAGAGAAACAGAACCAATAATTTCTGTTATATATACAGTGAGTCTCTGTATTTCTTGGTTCTGCATCCACAGATTCAATGAGCTGTGGATTAAAAATATTCTAAAAGAAATTGCATCTGTACTGAATACATAGTCACTGTTCCCTCAACAATGTGGTAAAACAATTATTTACATAGAATCTACATGTATTTGGTATCATAAGTAATCTAGACATAATTTAAAATAAACAGGAGAATGTGCATAGGCTATATGCAACATCGTTTTATATATGGGACTTGAGCATCTGCAGATTTTGTAGTTGTGGAGGGTCCTGGAACCAATCCCCCATAGAAACCAGGAAACCTATATATGTACATTTTATTTAATATATTGACTTATATGGTTATGGAAGCCAAGAAATTCCAGGATCCATAGTTGGCAAGTTAGAGACCAGGAAGAATGGGTGGTATAAGTTCCAGTAGAATACTGAAGGCAGAAAAAGACTGATGTCCGAGCTTGAAGACAGGCAGGCAGAGAGAGTGAATTTTCCCTTACGAAGCCTTTTATTTTATTCAGGCCTTCAATGGATTGAATGAGGCCCACCCACACTGGGGAGGGAAATCTACTTTACCCAGTCTACCAAGTGAAATGTCAATCTAATACAGAAACACTCTCACAGGATATTATTTAACCAAATTCAGAACATTGTCTAACCAAATATCTGGGTGCCCTGTGACCTGTCAAGTTGACACATAAAATTAACTGCCACAGACAATATAAAACAGACATTTTTTGAAGAGGGGAAAATTTAATTTAAAAGGCCAGCTAGTATCACTATGCATTTTGGAGTGCCCAATTAAGATTTGTAGACATACACGAAGAAAGTTCATTAATTGTGGATGCATTTTAGTCCCCCCCTCCAGCAATGCTTACTGGTTTGTTTGCAGACATTTAAAAATGAGTTTAATCAGGGTTGATGCATTGCCAGCTGAATGTGATGAAGGGAGAGGGGAGCGATGCAGGCAAGGATGGTCAGCAGGGCTGAGTACAGGGACGAGGTAATCTGGTCTACGTTAGGAAAGAGCTAAGATGCGCAGTGGCAAGACGGAGTGTGCAATAAATGGTAGGCACGGTTTTCAGTAAGGTCATAAAATTATTACAACATTAGCATGAGCTCAAAGGATAGGCAATGATAGAAGATGATTGCCAGATGGGATGTTTGAGACGGCAGTGATCGCATGAGTGGTGACGATGAGGTCTTTGGCATGACCATGTGGAAGGTTGAATGCTGGAAGAGGTTGTCACGATCCAGAAGGCCAAGGAACTGAGAGAACATGCTATTTGATATCTGATGTCTCATCTGTACAAGTTGAGTTATCAAAACATGATGGATGAGGGAGAGATGGATCCAGATGTTCATTATTGGTGAATGTGGGGATAGGGCCAGAAGCTTAGTAGATGAAAGAGATAGTGCTAGAAAAGTCTGATCATATGAGCTCTAAGTCAGGAGTGTTTTTTTTTTTTTTGCGGTACTGGGGATTGAACCCAGGAGCGTTCTACTTCCGTGCTACACCTGTGGCCCTATTTTTTATACTTTATTTTGAAACCGGGTCTCACGAAGTTGCGGAGGGCCTCACTAAGTAGAGAGAGAGAGAGAGAGAGAGAGAGAGAGAGAGAGCTGAGGCTGGCCGCAAACCCGGATCCTCCGGTCTCCGCCTCCCAAAGTACTGGGATTACAAGCATGTGCTACCATGCCCGGCTTGGTTTTTGTTTTTGTTTTTGATTTTTTTGTGGTACTGCAGATTGAACCCAGGGGCATTATACCTCTGAGCTACACCCCTTGCCCTATTTTATTTTGAAACAGGGTCTCGCTAAGTTGCGGAGGGCCTCACTAAGTTGCTGAGGCTGGTCTTGAACCTGTGATCCTCCTGTCTCAGTCTCCCAAGTACTGGAATTACAGGTGTGCTTCACCTCACCCAGCTCAGTAGTGGTTTTGAAGGAACGTTTGTTAATAGGAAAAAAGACAAAGCAGATGGGTCCCAAGGAACATTCGGGGTAGAAGAAAGCCCAACATTTATTGAGAGATGTAAGAAAGTAGTATCTTTAGGGGACCTTCAGGTTTGGATCAAACCAAGAACATGAAGAGAACATTCAGAAAAGAAATCACAGGGCCGGGCATGGTGGCACATGCTTGTAATCCCAGTACTTTGGGAGGCGGAGACCGGAGGATCCGGGTTCGCGGCCAGCCTCAGTTCTCTCTCCCTGTCTCTCTCTCTCTCTTTCTCTCTACTTAGTGAGGCCCTCCGCAACTTCATGAGACCCAGTTTCAAAATAAAGTATAAAAAGTAGGGCCGGGGGTGTAGCGTGGAGGTAGAACGCCCCTGGGTTCAATCCCTGGTACCGCAAAAAAAAAAAAAAAAAAAGAAAAGAAAAGAAAAGAAATCACAGATGTAGGGGAGTTTGCAAAATAATGGACAATGGACAATGGTCTCCAACATACTAAATTTCAGAAAAGTTCATTTATATAGAAAGGGGTTAGAGATAAAGCCAGTTTATGGAAAAATATAAATTTGCATTTTTTTTTTTATTGTGTGTGTTATGATGGCTGGTGTGGGGTGCTTAGGCTCTAATGGTGACTGAGGTGAGAGGGATGTGAGACATGGTGGATCTGGTTGCTGAAGTTGGAGTGACAGCCATTCAAGAACTTGGTCCTGGTTAGGGCTGGAGGAACTAAGACAGTCCCTGCTCAGTCAGTGGCTGAGTCCCAGGAATCTAGCCACATCCTGAGTCCCTGGAGGAAGGGGCAAGCGCTTTTGGACCACTAGCAATTGATGTTCTGGGAAACTGATGTGTCCTATTTACTAAAGCATGGCTTAAGAGGTTTGGTCATACTAGTTTTAAATAGCTCAGAGGATGTAAGGGGAATAATACACACCTTGGATGCAGAGATCTGGTCTCACATTCTGGGCTAATTAAAATATTATTATTTAATTTTTCTGGATATCACTGTTGTCACCTATAACATGGAGATAATTTTATTATATTATGAACAGATAATACTTTCTAGAATGTAGAAAGCAGTTGAACAGTATTAGGACCCCTTTCCTATCTGTATACAATGTACTTAAACCTCATGGCTTGATTTTTTCACAAATACGTAATATATATGGGTGGGATGAGTCGGAGAGAAGAGTTGTGAACTTGGAGCAGTTTGTTACGTGTCCCTCAACTGGCTGGCCTCTGTAGGCCTCATGTTTTATTCCTGAAAGACACTTTTGTAGACCCTCAGATGTCTGTCTGTTGAGAAAATGCTGTTTATTCATTTCTTTCCATCCTTAGTTGGTCATTGATTGCACATACCCTGGGGACCTTCCGCATAGTACTTGAGTCTGGTCCATGCTGGAGAAGTTAGAAACTCAGTTTCAGCTGTTATCACTGATCACAGCTGGTTGCACAGCTGCATCTGTTGAATACAAGGAATTCCAGACAAAAGCAAAGGTGAAGCTAGAAAGTGAATCTTAAACTTAAGTGTGTGAACAATGGCTCATGTTTAAAATGATCGACCAGAGGCATATATAACAGTGTGTTTCTTCCCTGAGCACCAGTTTGAATTCACTAGGTTACTTCTCCTTTTTTCTCACCTACTTCTTAAGTTCAACCACCCTGGAAAAATATATGATAAGGTACAAATAAATTCTGTTTTAACAATCAGGGGTGACCACCTGATTCATGGCTTTGTACTAGGCATTAAGATACAGACCAATAAAAGTTAGTAAGAGATATGATCCCAACTTGAAGAAGTTTACAGTCTAGTGACCTGACAACTGAATAATTTCCACTCTGGTTGCAGTCAATAAATAATGAAAACCCACAGCAACAAGTGTGTAGTAGAAAAGGGACTTTTCCTGTCTGCTCTTGGGACTCGACTCACTGTGCAAAGTCAGAATTTAAAGAGGGAGGACAGAGGAGGAGAAATATTCTCAGACATTTCTGGATACCAAACAAGACCTGCAAAGGGCTTGTGGAGAATACAAGACAGACTGTCATATTGCCTACCATTCCTAACCCATGTGTATGTTACTGGCTTAAATTTTGGTTTCACAAAATTAGTCTGTTAAACACATCATTAATTTATGACACTGATACTGTTCATTACATTATACAGAATTTCATTTATGCAAACTCTTATAAATTCTTATTAGTTTTTGTATTCAAACTATTTGGACCTACTCATGGAAATTGGCCCATTTTATTTTATGTATTCTGAAAATTGGAGGGTTTACCTTGTTTGTTTTTCAGTTGTCTGCTAGAAACTTTAGAGGCAAAATTACAATCCATCTCTAACAAATCTATAGACCCTATGCTACATTATTGCTAGCTTCCTTCCCCCCAAAGCATAATATGTTATTCGCTACATCATTCAATCAATCAATCAATCAATCAGTCAATCTATCAATCATCAATCATCTTCATAAGTAGAAGGCTAAGGGTTCACAGTGCTTTCAAGCAATGTGGACACTGGGATCTGTATACCAGACCTTTCTAGATTCTTGTTAGTTCTCTGATAGCTTAATTTAGAGCTTAGTTACCTATCTGAACCCCTATATTCAAATTTGCTTCTGTACATTTGAGAATTGCTTATCTAATACTGTTGCTATTTGTCCTTGCCTTCTTAGCAGCAGACCAGAATTGGTCTTTGACTTTAATAGGATTCCATGCTGTCCCTGTTCACTTGCTAAAGGGCATGGCTGGACATCTGGGATTTGAATTTGAAGCTCTTCACGATTTGTCACTAGCATTTGTATGTTTTGTCAAGAGTGTATTATAGGCTCTCTCTGTATCACAGTTCTTGGTTACTGATTCCATTACTTAAAAAAATTAAAAAGCTAAAGAGATACAGTATCATTAAACAAACACTGAAAAAGTTTTAAAAGCCCTAGAAGTAAGAAGAAACCATTTCTGATTTTATCACAGAAAAACAATCACTACTAATATTTTGGTACCTTTTTCCATTTATGGACTTTTCTGGAGTTTTTTTTCATAGTTTTAGGTATACTCTGAGTATTAATCACTCTGTCATTTCAAAAGTGTTCATTGTGTGATGAAAAGGTGCAATGGTTAAGAATGCAAACAGGAGTGAGACCCCTTCAATGCTGGCTTCTTGACTGACTGTGTTTGACATTAGGCAAGTTATTCTACCATTCTGTGTCTCAGTTTCTCATTTATAAAATGGGGATAGTACTATCAGCTTCACTGAATTATTTGAGCATGAAGTAAGTTTGTGTGTGTGAAGCGCATAGAATCGTGGCTGGCACACAGAAAATGAACAATAAGTGTGATAGTCAATCTAGGTTGTCAACTTGACCTGATCATGACACACCCAAGATTATGTGATTTTGGGTGTGTAACAGCAGATTAAACAGAAAGCCCTGCCCTGGATGTAGGCAGCAGGATTTTGATAGGTGCGGACTTAGATAAAAGAGGGAGAAGCCGCATAGAGTGTGTGCGACTCTTTCCGAGGAAAACGCATCTGCTCTCGCCTGAGATCGTCGGCCGCCAGCTTCGCCTTTCTCTGAAGAGCTTCTTGATCTTCTCGGCCTCCAGCTCTTGGAACTGAAACTTCACCATCGTTTCTCTGAAGAGCTTCCTGATCTTCACATCTTGGACTGGGACTGAATTAGTGGTTGCTCCGATCCTAAGACTCCAGCTCTTAGACCGCTCGACCAGCTACTGGTTCCTCTGACTCTCCACGTGCAGTCAGAACCTGGGACTACATTGCTTCAAAGTGTAAGCCCATCTGATAAATCCCTTTTTTCAAATATACTCATTCTGTGTATTCTGTTAATCTAGAGAACCCTGTCCAATACAATAAGTTTTAGCTAATATTTATTGGCAGTATTTCTACATATTGGAAGGATATTTTTCTGGAAATTTATATATTTAAATATTATTAGAAAGTCAAATAGCTTTGTTGTTGAAATGCAAAAATATATTTTCAAGAGATAAAAGCCAGTAAAGTACAAATAGCAAGTGAAATACCTAGGCATAGCTACTACTATTTTCACATATATTTCCTTCTGAAGGTATATTTTACTCCAGAAGTTTGGGTATTTCACAGAACTCTGACCATGACTATGTTCATAGATTTAATTATCCTGGATATATAATTAATATGCTTTACCAGTGATGGGAAGTAAATCAGATAGGTCACCAGTCACTCTGACATGCTCAATTTTAATGATTTTGGCCTGTTAATAAGAATCAGGGGATAAATAAGTTTTTTGATGATTACCAGTAAGCAAGTCACTTAAAGAGTATAGTAATAGGAAGTAGAGGCAGCTTCATAATGCTTTTTTGTGTATTTTTTTGAGAAAATTCTATATGTAACATGGTATCCATTTAGTGCAGATTCTGGGCTAGGAATTCCTCTATTGAGCTGGGGACACATTCTCTAATCTCATGGAGGTGACATAAACATGTCATTCCAAATTTTGACATTCATGGGATATCAGTTTTAATGCACCATGCTATGGCATAATCACATTTTGGAAATGTTTTCATGAATATATAAATTTGGCTCCTTTGGAGACTGGCCTGGGTGTGGTCAACCACCACCCATGTAATTGCTACAAGAAGCTTTCTTACTTTTTTTGAAGAGCAGGGTGAAATGGAATTAAGTCCTGAGACATTACTTTAAATTTTCAGCAGAAGAGTTCACACAGTAGAGTAAAGCATACATAGGTCATCCGTAGAAAGAGTTGAAGACAAATGTGTTTTGGAATTTTCCAGGCCCAGGTTTAAGACCAGCCTCCACCATTTATTCACTGTGTGAATGAGGGCCCATGATTTAGTTCTTTGTATCTCAGTTTTTCATTTACGTGATAGTAATAATAATACCTACCCTGTGGGATTTTTCATAATAATCAAATGAGATCATATGTGTATGAAGCCTGCAGGTATTCTGTGGTTATTACTATTGTTTTTCAAGGAACAGGAGGCCTCTGGGAGCCCTCCACAGGGCTGTAAAGTGGTTCTGACAATTTTGTCTAAGTTTGGAGTGAGAGGCGGGCTCCTTTATGAGGCTAGGTGACACAGTCTTACCAGGGGTTGAGAAGGGGTGGGGTGGGAATCACACTTTCCTAATTTGAATGACAATGGGAGGCATAGATAAAAATCTAAAAATGGATTCTAGTATCAGATGATTTAGGCTGGTATATTTACTGTTGATAACTGCTGACAAAGAATAAAGATCTTAAAATCTTTTCAGCTCTCCTTACCTCATGGGACTTACTATCTCACTATTTCTCATTTATTTCTTTATTGACGGAATTATTCCATTTTCTTACCCATCCCTACCAATGCTCTATACTCATACTACCACTGGAACCCCCAAGAAGCAGTTCCATTTCTGAAGATTTGGTAAAAGAGAATATGCCTAAGTAACTTGATCTGGATTTAGCAAAGGAACGAGTCCTGGAGAATTAGGCTAAGCACTAGAAAATCTTTCCCTCCCTCCCTCCCTCCCTCCCTCCCTTCCTTCCTTCCTTCCTTCCTTCCTTCCTTCTTTCCTTCATTTTCCTTCTGCTGATTTAACACTAAACTTTAGTTTCTCCATCTCTAAGACAAGAATATTTTCCCATCTTGTTATCTCTAAGGAATGTGGAGAATCTGAAGGGTGCATGGTTTGATATGACTAGCGAGAAAAGAATAAATTGCTCCCTTAATAAATTGCCAGGCCACTTGGGTACTATTTAGTAGATTACCTTTTCCAGAGCACTAAGTGATAGTAAATGGTGAGTGGCAGTAACTGGAAGAGTTAATGCAGCTTTGATCTCTTGAACTGAGACTCTGTAGTTCCCTTAGAATGAGATGGAATTATTTCTTCCCTTTTATCTGAGGCCCAGTAAACCCTCAGAAAAAGGAAGACAAAATTACTTTTTCCCATCTTGCATGACTATTAGAATAAAAGAGACTTCATAACCCTGCACGTACACTAAAAGCGGCCATTACGAAGTCTGTAAAGAATTCTCTAAAAAGTTCCATTCATCATCCAATTAATTAAAAATACCTACTGAATCTGACTATACAAGGGCTTGTGCTAAAGGTAGGGAGGGGACAGGGGGACGAGGCTGCCCCTGTCCTTGAGCCATTCGCAGTGTGCAGAAAATGCTTTCTCAAGGCTCTGAATCTGAGGCTCCTTTCCAAAGGGCTGACGATGTACCAGTTTGCACGCTGAGGTCCATTGCTGGTAACTGATGGTGGAACACGCCGGCCACAGGAGACAGCTACAAGGTAGGACAGATACATCTTGAATGGGGTTCCTGTCCAGTCAGGAGCTGGCTGACCAGCAACCGTGTAAAAGATAGCTGTTGCCTGGTGGACTGTTGTAATGGTGCTTTCTTTTGTGGTGGGCTGTTCCTAGGAGTCTCTACCAGGCCCAGGCAAACCCTCCTCTATGCATTGCTGCACAGGGTCTATCAGCTATCAGCTCTGACAGTTGGGTTATCAGTGTTACGCTAGATGCCTTTGCCAGGACCAATTTGCAGACTCAGTCTGGAGGAAAGGATGCATTTCCTAGAGCAAGGCTCTGCTTCTTTATCAGTGTTTCTAACAAGAATTTTCCATGGACTCTGTGAGAGAGTTTCAAGTTACAGCCATTAGACAGCAGGGACAGATAAATATCAGGGACTGGCAAGGCAGACAGGTGACCAGGAAAAGGGACTCCCTAATTCCAATTGAGTTTTGGTATAGGCTGACTCTGAGCTGCTTCCAGAGGGTATGGGGCACTGGGACTGGCAAACATTGTCTTCTTAATTTGAAAAGTCATATATACACATGGTTGAAAAAAAGGAGACTCCAAAGTATACATACAAATATACACATAGTTAAAAAATCTAAAACCCAGTTCTACTAACTTAGAGATAGCTGCTTTTAACATGTGGTGTATTTTTCCTTTTTGTTTTTAAAATTGGAATCATATTGTATATTAAATTTTGCAGCTTGCTTTTATTCACTTAGCAGCATACTGAACACATTTTCCCATGTAATTAAATATTCTTTGAAAACATTATTTTAAATTACTGCCCAATTCCCCTCTCATTTGGGCAGTAAAGCTTTTTCCTATTTTTCCTCTACATAAATATGTCTTCAATGAGTATTTTTATTTGTAAGAAACATTGCTTATTATTTCTTTAGATTCCTAGAAATGGTGTTACTAGTTCAGAGGGTATACTTTTTCAAGGGATTTGGTATATTTTACCAAGTTGTTTTTTGGAAAGATTTTAGCATTTTGCACCCTCATCATTGACAGGCCCTTAAGGGGACTGTTTCATGATCAGTGATGGACTTAAGTGACCTAGGCCCAGAAACAAAATCACACAATTTACTACCCTTTGTTTTTGTTTTTAATTTTAGTGGAAGCAGAGCTCTTTCCCTTTTCAGAATGAATTGGATTTCACAACATTGTATAGAGGAGAGCTTCAATAAAATTGTACAAAACTGTTCATTCTGTACTTCTACTAAAGGTTGGGTAGAAGAGATAGAAACAAACTATTATGCTAAGTGAGATCAGCCAGTCTCAGAAAGTCAAGGGTCATATGTTTTCTCTAATATGTGGAAGCTAGAGAGAAAAATAGGAAACAAAAGAGAGTTCAGATAAATGAGGAGAGAGACCAGTAGAAGAGTGGAAGGGGACTGGGAGGGAGGTGGGGAGGGGAAGGAGGCTTTTTTTCTTTTTATTTTTGGTACTGGGATTGTAATCCAATGATATTCTACCTCAGAGCTACATCCCCAGACCTTCTTATTATTTATTTTGAAACAGGGTCTCACTAAGTTGCTGAGACTGTCCTTGAACCTGTGAGCCTCCTGTCTTAGCCTCCCAAGTATTGGAATTACAGGCATATGCCACCACGTCTGGCTCAAAAAAGGAGGCTTGATGAAGGAAACAGTTCAAATAATGCTCTGGCCATGTATGAAGGTATCACTACTAATCCCACTAACATGTACAGGGAGGGGGAAAGGTGGGGAATCTGGTCGGAAACACACCAAGTGCTATGTGCATGCATGTTTGTATCCCTTTGAACCTCAGTATGATGTATAATTACAATTGTATTGTAATTATAATTACAATGCACCAAAGTATATTAAAAATGTATATACATACATACATGCACATAAAAATTTATATCTAGAAATATTTATTTTTCTTAATCCAAGAGTAAGATAAACACATTCTGTAGACCCACACTCATTACTTATATTTGCTGATATATATGAAAAATTGGTATGAAGTATTGTGATTATAGATATATCACACTAATGTCATATGCCAGTTTATCCATTATTATACCAGTATTATCACACCATACATAATATTTTGTACCTGGTGTCAAGTCAATATATTAAGAATGCTTTTCCAATTTCAATGTCTTCATTTAACTAATTTTTAATGACTTCATAGTGTGCTGTTTGAGGTTATGCCCAAGTTTATTCAAATAACCCTCACTGAGCTGGGTGTGGTAGCACATGCCTGTAATCCCAGTACTTGGGAGGCTGAGACAGGAGGTTCGTAGCCAGCCTCAGCTGCTTAGTGAGGCCCTCCGCAACTTAGTGAGACCCTGTTTCAAAATAAAGAATAAAAAAATAGGGCTGGGGGTATAACTCGGAGGTAGAATGGCCCTGGGTTCAATCCCCAGTACCACAAAACAAAAACAAATAAACCCCCCGAAAATAACCCTCACTGTTGAACACTTAAGCTATTCTAAATTTTAGACTATTATAAACACTCCTGAAGACAATAATTTCACATAGCTTTAATTATTTCATAAAATTTCCATAAGTGCAATTTCTAGCTTCAAGGCCATGCATGAAAGCCAGAAAGAGTCAGAAAGGTTGTTCCAAAGCCCCTCTCCATGAGCAACAGAAAAACATACCACAAGCAATGATAACATGGACAATTTGAAATACAGACTTTAAAAATGGATCCACTGTTTCAACTTTTCTTATCTCTATTCATTGTCCATTACTCCTCTAACAAATTACCAAAAACTCAGGGGTTTAAAACAGCACGCTTATATTATCTTACAGTGTTGTAGATCAGAAGTCGCATGTGGCTCCCACTGAGCTAAAACTGAGGTGTCAGCAGGGCTGTGATTCCTTCTGTAGGTTCTAGTAGGATCATTTCCTTGCCTTTTCCAGTGTCTAGAGGCCACCTGCATTCCTTGGCTCATGCTCCCCTTCCTCTAGCCTCAAAACTTGCAAAGGTGAGGTGCATGCTCACGTTGCATTACTTGGACCTCTTTTCTCTCCTGCTTCCATTTTAAGGAGCCTCATGATTCCATTGGGCCACTGGATAATTCAGGACACTCTCCCTAGCTCCAAGTATGTAACTTAATCACATCTGCAGAGCCCCTTTTGCTGTGTAAGGTGACTATTTCCAGTTTGGGGCATTAGGATGTTGACTTGTTCATGAACCATTATTCTGCCTACCACATTGTTCCTTTTCTCTCATTGTTCCTATCTCTGTCTTTTATCACACCCAAACTTCAGTTTCTTTCTCTTATTGCTTCAAATGTTAGTTCAATCTTGACAACTGGCTTCAGACATTAGTATTTATTAATTCAGGTCTCAACCCTTAATGTGGTTCTCCCTTGATCATTTGCTAAGCAGCATGGTATCTTAGAATGACAAAGACCATTATTTTATTTGTTCCTTAACTTTCCAGTTTGTCCCCTCCAAGGGTATATTTTTCATTTCAAAGCCGTAGGAACTGGTGTCACTTTCTCTCTGTACTGATAACACAGGATTAAAATTGTTGCACCAAATAGTCTTCTATTTCCCCCTCTCCTCCTAATTTATCACAAGCAGATATTCTACCAGAAGTTGGGGGGAAAAGATTTCCAGCTGATGGGCAGCACCTCTACCTTGTGGAAGATTCATTGCCCTGCACATTTTGAATCTGCTGACAAGAAACTTGCAGCAGAAGTAATCAGAGCCCTTGCAAGATTGATTTTTGTCCCCTGCTGGCATATGGCATAGAGGGTGGAAAGGCTCTCATCTCTCAAACTAATCTTAAGTATTTAGAAGCCATTATTGCAGGATTACAAATCATCAGAATACTCCTTTTTTTTTTTGAACAACATTATTTATTAGCAAGACCTTCAAATTAGTCTTGTGTCTTGGCTTTCCACTCTTCTTAAAATCAACCCTGAAATCAGTTTCATCTGAAAGGCAGTGCAGTTAGCACCATCCCTTTAATTGTGCAAACCTGAAGCCAAATTCCATTTTCAGTTCACATTTTAAAAATAATTCAAACCAAAATGCAAATTGATTCTTCTCTTCGGTTTGTAAGAAATGCTTAAAGTCAACTTGTCATGAAGAAGAAATTGAATCTATTACCTGTACTCTTCCAGGAAGGGAGATGTACGGGAAGAAGAATAGCAGGATTTATCTGGTGTTTGGCTGATATATGGGTATATAAAATCTTAAGTAATACTGATAATGTCACACAATATTGCAACATATATTTTCAGTTGAACATTATAAGACAATAAGGCATAAATGGAAATTAAAGGGAAAAATCTGAATGGTTGTCAGGGAACACTTTTTCATTCAGAGAATCATAAACATATGGAATGGTGTGTCAGGCAAAGTTTCTGAGATAAGGATATTGGAGTAATTACAAAATGGATTTATATTCTGAAGACTGAAGTGCACACAATGAGAAAGAGTTTTGAGTCAAACGATTTTTAACCATCATCCCCCACCCAAAGCACCTCATGAAAATGCATTTCACAAGTATTATCTAAAAATGTGAAGTATCAGAAAGACGGAGCATTTAAGGCTTTAAAAAACAGCTAATTCAAAAAAAGAAATGAGGAGAGATAAGACAAAGACTGAAAAGGGAAGCACCAAGCAGGTAAGAAGGAAGACTTAATGAAAAACTATTTAAATGAAATGGATTTATTAATTCAATTTCACGAGTCCTGATTAAAGGCTGAAGACTTGGTCAAAGTCACCTTAGGGACTCTTTGAGATGAGGTGGATGGTATTTTAGCATAGTTACCCTATGTGCTCCAAAACTTTTGAGTTCAAGATTCTTAGTCTTCACACATAAATCCAGCCCATCTTGTGACCCCTCATCTTCTGCCTTCTTCTTACTCAGGGCAAATACTGATTTGATCACATCTAAACACTAGTCATTCATAAACATAGGATATATGGTTCTTCCCAACTGGAATATCTTCCCCCTTGTCTCCAGCTACTACATTTCTTCCAATTTCAAAAGTCATACCACTCAAAATCTTGTCCAGTTAGTCCTCTTTGCCATTGAATAAAATTAGTTGCTTATGTCTGTGTTTCTTTTCAGTATGTTGTATCCTCCATTAAGCACTTATTCCAAATCTGTATATTACATATTATCCTTCTATCTATCATGTATCTATCTATCATGTATATCTATCTATCTATCTATCTATCTATCTATCTATCTATCTATCTATCTATCTATCATCTATCTGATCTATCCATTCATCCTTTACTATTCTAGATTAGGGAATCAGTCTTATTCATAAGGAACCATGAGCATGTAGCTTGGTCCTTAATACCTGTTATTTAAATGAATGTTTCAAAAAGAAACACTCTGAGATACCACAATGACAAAAGAATATACACACAAGGAAGCATAACTTCTAAATTGTTTACATTATTTTATTGTAGGGGAATTATATTGCACTAAATATTGGTTGGAGTTGATCTATTGTCTATAGTCTGAAAACATGTTCACTATTACTACTTTAAAATTGTAATGTTTATTACATTAATGTAATATAATAGAGAACAAAGTTTTGAAATCATTGCTAAATCAATTTTCTTTTTTTTTTTTTGCAGTACTGGGGATTGAACGCAGGGGCGTTCTACCTCTGCGCTACGCCCCCGGCCCTATTTTTTTATACTTTATTTTGAAACTGGGTCTCATGAAGTTTCAGAGGGCCTCACTAGGTAGGTAGGTAGAGAGAGAGAGAGAGAGAGAGAGGAAGAGAGAGAGACAGGGAGGGAGAGAGAGAGCGCCCAAGCTGAGGCTGGCTGCGAACCCGGATCCTCCGGTCTCCGCCTCCCAAAGTACTGGGATTACAAGCGTGCGCCACCACGCCCGGTGCTAAATCAATTTTCAGACATAAAAAAGAGAAGGATAAGTATGGTACAGACTCACCACTTCCCTTGAACTATCCTTCCTTTCCTCAGAGCTGCACCACTTAAAAAGTCAAGTATTATTGCTTTAGTTACATGGGTAATGCTTCTTTTCCATCAACAATTTCTATTGATTCTGCTGGAGCTCTGACATTGGCCAGTACATAGTGTTGCTAGTTACCGGAATTAGAACTTTATGTATATCATGCTTTTCTGCATAAGTGAGTAAAACAGGGAATATGCAAAGCTATTTCATAGAATAAAGACAATGAACTTTAGTTTTGGTAAAGTGAAGATTTAAAAATAAGTGTTGTCTATTCAATACTTTTAGGACATATAAAGATATTTCTCATGAAGCATAAGAATTAATGATATATTTGGACATTAATACTCAGACCCATCAGCAATTAGGAGACAGAGCAGACTATATTAGGCGTCTTATCTTTTGGGACCAATACAACTAACCTAATTGCTCTTGCATTCAATTTTCTCAACTTTAAAAATAGTCTTTATTTTTCTTCCTGTTTTTGTCATAGTATTGCTGGAGGATTAAGAAAAAAAATATGTATCTGAAAATACTTTAAAATTGTAAAACACTAAGAAATATAATGCATTTCATGTGTTTTTTAGTACTGTTGATGGGTTTTGATAGAATTATACATGCCTTTGACTTGGAAATTTTTATTTATTTATTATTTTTTGCAATACTGAGAATTGAACCCAGGGCCCTGCACATGCTAGTTAAGCACTCTACCACTGAGGTACATTCTCAGCCCTTTTAAAATT
This sequence comes from Glis glis, assembly GCA_004027185.1. Classification (NCBI taxonomy): domain Eukaryota; kingdom Metazoa; phylum Chordata; class Mammalia; order Rodentia; family Gliridae; genus Glis; species Glis glis. The sequence continues at coordinate 38,577 of PVJS01000167.1, read as the reverse complement.
TTTATTTTGAGTCAGGGTATAGCTAATTTGCCCAGGCTGGCCTTGAACTCATGATCCTCTTGTCTCAGCTTTCTGAGTAGCTGGGATTATAGGTGTGCAACACTGTGTCTGACTGTTTGGGGGTTTTTGTTGTTGTTTTTGTGTGTTTCAATTTTTTATGAGTGCATTGTAATTGTACATGATAGTGAGATTCAGAGTGCTATTTTCACATATGCACATAACAGTATTTGTTCTGTTTCTCTACCTTTCCTTCCTTTCCTCTCCTTCTATTTCCTCTGCTACTCTGCTGGTCTCTCTTAATTTCCATGAGACCCTTTTTCCCTATTTTTTTTCTAGCTTTCAAATATGAGAGAAAAAACATGTGGCTTTTGATTTTCTGAGTCTGGCTTCTCTCACTTAGCATGATGTTCTCTAGTTCCATCTACTTTCCTGCAAATGACAAAATTTCATTCTTCTTTATGGCTGAGTCAAAGTCTACTGTGTGTATATACCGCATTTTTATCCATTCATCTACTGACAGACACCTAGGTTGGTTCCATAACTTGGCTATTGTGAATCATGCTGCTATATAATGGGTATGCATGTATCACTAGAGTATTCACACTTTAATTCTTTTGGAAAAATACTGAGTAGTAGAGTTTTACTAATAATGTATATGTGATTCTTTTTTCTCACCTATCAAAATTCCAATGATATTCTTCACAGAATTAGAAAAACCAGTCCTAAAATTTAATTTTGAGCAATAAGAACAATGCTGGAGGCATCACGATACCTGATTTTAAATTACACTGCAGAGCTATAGTAACAAAAACAACATAGGACTGACATCTAAGCAGACCAATAGACCAATGGAATAGAATAGAATAGGAAATACAGAGACAAATCTACACACTTACAGCAAGCTGATCCTTGACAAAGGTGCGAAAGACATACGTTGTAGAAAAGACAGCCTTTTCAACAAATAGTGCTGGGAAAATTGGCTATCTATATATAGAAAAATTAAAGTAGACCCCTATCTCTCACCCTGCAAAGAAGTCAACTCAAAATGGATCAAAGACCTAGAAATTAGACCAGAAACTCTGTAATAACTAGAAGAAAACAGAGGGGAAATTCTCCAACATGTAGACACACGTAGAGATTTCCTTTATAAGATACCTAAAGCCCAGGAAATAAAACCAAGAATCAATAAATGTTAAATCAACAAATCAATCAAATTAAGAAGTTTCTTCATAGAAAAGGGAACAATGAGGAGCATGAAAAAAGCATACAGATTTAGAGAAAATCTTTGCCAGCTACTCCTCTGACAGGATTAATATAAAGAATATATAAAGAACTCAAAAAACAACACATACAAAAGAAATAGCCCAATTAATAAATGGAAGTCTTACATGAAATACAAACAATGTAGGAGTAGAGAGGGAGAATTGTGAATAGAAGCCAAGTGATGCTCAAGGCTTGTCTTATTTGGAAAAGGAAAAGAAATGTACATTAACTATTGATACCATTAGAAACACAAATTTAAATATGTATTAAAATTTGACAGCAACTAGTAAAAGAAAAAATGTGTAACTTCTAAATAAGTTGGGGGAAATGCAATTTAAAATAATACTCAAAGGAAACAAAAAGAAATTTGGGAGATAGGATACCAAATAATTCAGTAAAAATAGTTCTAATAAATGTAAATAGGTTGAACTCATAAATTAAAAGCTAGAGACTAGCATATTGAATAATAAACAAACCAAACAACACATCCACTTATAATTTTTAAAATTATAAGATAACACTATGGGCATTATAAAATAAATAAAAAACCTAATAAATCAGGTAATTTTATAGAAATATATCATAGCTCACAAAGAAATAAAAAAAGACTAGACTTGTTGATAGTCAAAAATCTCTCCTCATTGTTGCTAAGTCCACATGATTTTATAGTGACTAGTTTGGATGAGCCATTTGTCTGAGACACTTCTGGTTTAATTCTTCAGTCCTTATTTTATTCCAGAATTGTGTATCAAAAGTAATCCCCTTTTTTTTTCCAAAATGTGATTATGCTAGTTATAACAAATTTTGATGGAACAGATAATCCTTATAATTCATATTATGATCTAGATTATTTAATCTGTTTCAACTCATTTTATGAGGCTGGTATAAACCAGTATAACCTTAATGCCAAAATGAAGCAAGGAATGACCTACCCAAGTTTAAAAATGAATCACAGGGTTACAATTAATTAAATGTGACTTAACCCAAGTTTAAAAATGAATTATAGTTCTAAGTTAAAAATGTTTTATTGGTGAAATAATTAACAGATCTATGAAACATTACCCCCATTTTTTTCTAGTTGTTTTATATCTTACATTTAAGTTTAATCTATTCTGAGTTGATTTTTATAACTGGTGAAGATAGAGGTCTAGTTTCATTCTTTTGTGTGTAAATATCTAATTCTCCCAGCACTATTTATTGAAAAGGCTGTCTTTTCTCCAGTGTATATATTTAGTACCCTTGTTGAAAATCAGTTGGTTGTAGATGCATAGATTTAATTCCAGGCTCTGTCTTCTGTTTCATTGGTCTATGTGGTGATATTTATGCCAATATTATGCTGCTTTTATTACTATACCACGGGGGTATATTTTGAAATCACGCAGTGTAATGCCTCCTGGTTTTTTTCTTAACATGGCTTTGGCTATTTGGATTTTTTTGGTGGTTCCATATAAATTTTAGGATTATTTTTTCCAGTTTTTTGAAGAATGTCATTCATATTTTGATAAGGACTGCATTGAATCTGTAGATTGCTTTGGATAATATAGACATTTTAACAATATTGACTCTTCCAATCCATGAACATGGGATGTCTTTCCACTTTTTTTGTGTCCTTTATAACTTATTTCTTAAGTGTTTTATAATTTTTGTTATGGAGATCTTTTACCTCTTTGGTTAAATTTACTC
>PVJS01000167.1:14471-35531 GCA_004027185.1 Glis glis | reverse complement strand
GATCCTCCTGTCTCTGTCTCCCAAAATACTGGGATTACAAGCGTGTGCCACCATGCCCGGCTTACTCCTACTTTTTTGGTAGCTATTATATGTGATTGCTTTCTTGAATTCTATTTGAGATAATTTGCTATTGGAATACTGCAATGCTAGTAATTTTTGCATGTTGATTTTGTATCTTGCAACTTTGCTGAATTCATTTATTAATTCTAATAGTTTTTTGGTGGGTTATTGAAGATTTTTTTATATGCAAGATCATATAATCTGAAAACAGTGACAATTTGATTACTTCTTTCCCAATTTGGATGCCCTTTATTTCTATTTCTTGCCTGGTTGCTAGGACTTCCAGCACTTAATGTTGAATAAAAGTGAAAAAAGTGTGTATCCTTGTCTTGTTCAAAATCTTAGTGAGAAAGCTTTCAGCTTTCCGCCATTTAGTATAATGTAGCTATTGGCTTATTATAAGTAGGGGACATGCTTCAGAACATTGAATAGGCACAGATTTTTTTTTTTAAAAAAGATTCCCCAAACAAAACTAAAGGAAAAATACACAAATGGGACTGTCATTCTAAAAATCTACTGTATAGCAAAAGAAATGATCAACAGAGTGAGGAGGCAACCCACAGATTGGGACAAAATATTTGAAAACCATACATCTGAAAAATGGTTGATATCCAGAACATAGAAAAAATTCTAAAAACTCATAACCAAACCAAACCACCCCCACAAAACAAATAACCCAATTAAAAATGGAAAATAGACCTAAATAGATATTTTTAAAAGAAGACAGACATATGGCTAACATATATATGAAAAAAAAATGCTTGACCACACTAATCATCAGAGAAATGCAAATCTAAACCACTATGAGATATCATCTCACCCCAGTAAGCATAGCTATTGTCAAAAAGACTAAAAGCCAGTCATGGTGGTGCATGGTGGTGTAGTCTCAGCTACTCAGGAGGCTGAGGTGGCAGGATTTCTTGAGCCCATGAGTTCGTAACCAGCCTGGACAATATAGCAAGACCTTGTCTAAAAAACAATACAAACTAAAGATAAATGTTAGTTAAAATGTAGAGCAAAGGGAACCCTTGCACACTGTTCTTGGGAATGTAAATTAGTATAGCCATTATGGAAAACCGTATGGAGATTCTTCAAGAAATTAAGAATAGAACTACTATATGCTTCAGCAATCCTACTCTCCAAGTAAATGAAATCAGTATGTTAAAGAGACATCTGCAATCCCATGTTCATTGTAGCACTGTTCACAAACAGCAAAGAAATGGAAGTAACCTAAGTGTCCATCAGTTGGCTAATGGATAAACAAAATGTAGATATCCACAATGGAATACTATTCATCCATAAAAATAATAAGATCCTGTCATTCGTGATAACATGGATGAAACTGGAGATCATTATGTTAAGCGAAATAAGCTAGGCACAGAAAGACAAGGGCGTCATGATCTCATTTGTATGTAGAAGGTAAAAATTTTGATCTCATAGAAGTTGATAATAGAATGGTGGTTATCAGAGGCTGGGGAGAGTAGGGGGCAGGGAAGGTTGGGGAAAGGTTGACTAATGGGTACTCAGTTACAGTCAGATAGGAGCAAGTAGTTCTGGTATGCTTCTGTACAGTAGGGTGACTATAGATAACAATAATGTACTGCACATTTCAAAAAGGTACAAGAAAGAATTTCAAAAGTTTTTACCACAGAGAAGTGATAAACATTTGAAGAGATTGATATGTTTAACCTGATTTAAATATTATAAAATACATACATGTATTGAAACATCTTGTTACCCCATAATATGTACAATTTTTATGTACCAGTTAAAAATAAATCAAACTAAAAAAAGATCTATGGCACAGAGTAGAGAATTTAGATACAGATCCTTGTACGTAAAATGATATCTGACAGTTTAAATTACAATATGATTGACAAAATATGATAATAAATTTGTAAGGCAAATTCATAATGAAATGCATAGACAAAAAGACTAGATGGTCCTACATAACAAGCTAAAATGGTTATTTCTGGATGAGGAGACAAGGGACTCATAGTTTTTTCTTCATGCATTTTAGTTTTCAAGATTTTTTTCTTTTACAACAAATAAATTATTTTAATGTGTTATTAAAATGTATGGTGAACATATTCTCATGCAGAAGTTAAAGATAAAGGTTGAAATATATAAATTAATGTCTTGCACTCTTAGTCATAAACCAACACAAAAGGTTTTTCAATTCCTTGTCCAACTTTTTTTCCCTTGACATGGAATTTTTCTACTTGTTTAAAAGATAGTTCAAGTATTTTCTGGGTAATTGAAAATGAATAATCCAACGTATTGATCTCTGCATATTTATGTCTTAACTACATAATATATAGCAATTTTGACCAACTGGATTATTAACCTGATATTTAAGTTCACTTTCCATACGGCAGAAAAGACTCACACATAATTTAGATTCGTGCAGAGAAGACAAGACTTTGCATTGACCAAGCGCTCCCTCTGTGGGGTTCATTCCCTGGAACTGACAGGCACTCGGAGGTGACCTCTTCCAATACCTTTACTCCAGGTGGAGAGACTGAGCCCAGGAGAGCCCAGAGCTTCTCTAGCTTTATTCCAGTTACACCCTTAACGAACACAGTATTTGTTTTTACTTTTCTTCTTTTCTATTTATTTTTATTTTTGACTGATACATACTATTTTTACATATTTATAGCCTACAAGGCGATGTATTAATTCATGTATACATGGTATAATGATAACATCAGTGTAATTAGCATATATAACCCCTTAAACATTGATCATTTATTTATGGTGAGAACATTCAAATTTGCCTCTTCCAGCTATTTTGAAATATGCAATGCATTACTGTTAACTATATTTGTCCTACTCTGCAATAGAACACCTAAATTATTCTTCCTAGCCTCATTTTTTCTGATAAAGTCAAATGTCATTTAGATCTTTAGTTTTAACCTCAATATTCCTTGAAAATTTTGTAGACTATTTCATCTGTGTTAGTTTAAAAAAAAAGCTTTAAGTTATTTACCCTTCAGTAAATTTGACATTGCTCAAAGCCACAATTTTCAGGAGGTTCAGGTATGACTAACCTCCTCTTCCTAGTTACATTAGAAATTATTTCATATAATACTGTTTTTAATAAGTTTATTTTATTCCCTTTTGATCAGCACACAGTTCAAACATTCTTTTGAAAAATTTCTTGAGATTTTGTTAGCCTTTAGTAGTTTTGTAATTTATTTTCTCTGAAAATACACTGTCATGAAGTAATTGTTTTAAAAACTAATATTTCTCTCTTCTCATTCTTCCAGTCTTCTGTATTGAGTGACACATCTTAGGAAAGAGGTACTAAAAGGATGTATTTGTTTCCTACTGCTGCTGTAACAAATTTCTATGAACTTGATGGCTTAAGAAACAGTTTGTGTTTTTTGATTTTTCTCTCATAGCTCTGGAAGCCAGAATCCTAAAGTCCCTTTCCCTTGGCTGAAGGAGAGGTGCTGGCACAGCCTGCTCCACTCCTGAAAGTTCTGGAAGAAGATCCTTTCTTTGTCTATCTCAGCTTCCAATGCCTGCCAGCAGTTCTTAGCTTGTGGCCACATCAGTCCAATCTCTGCTTCTGTGATCCCTAGCCTTCTCTTCTGTCTGTAGCAAATCTTTCTCTGCTTCCTCTGAGTAAGGACACTTGCATTTGATGCCAACCTCTGGACAATCCAGGGTAATTTTGCCATCCAAAAATTCTTTTAAAAATTTATTGGTGCATGGTAATTATACATGATAGTGAGGTTCAGGGTGATAGAAACATTCATGTGCCCAGCACTTGTTGTAGGTTTCCCTCCGAGTCCTACCGTGCTCCTTCCTCCTCCCCTTAGATAATATTAACACTGACATACATAACATATGAACAAAGAATTATTTGGATTGTTTCCATCATCAGATCCCCTCTTCCACCTCCCCACCTCCCTCTCCAAGTCCCCTTCCGCTAGTCTACTAGTATCTTACCTCATTTATCTGAAGTCCTCTTTGTTTCCTGGTTTCTCTCTAGCTTCCAAATATGAGTGAAAACATATGACCCTTCATTTTCTATGACTGGCTAATGTTACTTAGCATAATATTCTCACCATCCCAAGACTCTTAATATAATCATCTCTGCAAAAATCTTTCCCTGTGACATTCACAGGTTCCTTTCATTAGGCTGTGGCATGTTGGGAAACCATTATTCAGATTACTACGGATAATATATATCTATCATTCTAAATACTGGGCTCACAGAGAGCATTTTACCCTTCTGTCAAAAAAGCAAAGGTATGTTGTAAGTATAGGTGCCCGGAAACACTATGGAAAATTAATCTCATCACTTTTGAAACCTAAAACATATTTAACCCAAATAATATAAAGAGAAAAATGGAATTATTACATTTATGTTAGTTCATTTTTAGGTTTGGTGACTTATGAAGGAAGTAGTCTTATACATTTTTGTTTTCATTTTGTGTTTATTTTAAAAATAAGCAAGGCGTGGTGATGCACGCTTGTAATCCCAGTACTTGGGAGGCAGAGACCTGAGGATCCGGGTTCGCGGCCAGCCTCAGCTACTTAGTGAGGCCCTCCGCAACTTTGCAAGACCCGGTTTCCAAATAAAGTATAAAAAATAGGGCCAGGGGTATAGTTCGGAGGTAGAATGCCCCTGGGTTCAATACCTGTACCACACACACAAAAAAAGATGAATATGCTTCAGGAATTAACACATTATTTTTCAGAAATTATTTCACTTTGTGAATGACCAAATGAAGCTGTTTACATATTTAAACAATCTTTAGGTTGGAGGATTTCTATTAGAAGTTCTTTTTTTCATGTTGAAAGGAAATAATGTGTCAAGATAAATGTTAGCCCATCAGGAGATGTACAGGGTAGAAATAGTTTTATGAACTAGGAGAACAGTTTCTTACCTTTCTCGGGTGGATGGTCTAGCTTCCTTTTATTTAGTACTATGTTGGTCATATTTCACAAGAACATTTGGGGCCCTAGAGTTGTTTCTTAACATGATTGCTTTATGTATGAATTTAGCATGTCTCCCAACAGGGCTGTAGGCTTTGGAGAAGTAGAGAACTTGATATATTTTTTGTACACCCAAAAGAGTGGAGTAATATAATAAATACAGTATAGCTACTTGTAGATTTACTGTTGACCACTCTATCTTGCCTTCCCAGATCACCCCATCGCAGGGGTGAACTGATCTCTTGAAGTTAAAGAGTAAAATGTGTGGCAATAAAATGAACCTACTGAAGGACATTATTGCTAGGGATCATAGAGGTCAATGCCATAATTATGATGTATTTGTGATTTCAGCTACAACAAGTCACCATATACTTAGCGGTTTGAAATAACATAAATTATCTTATTGTTCTATAGGTCAGAAGTGTGACAATGGGTCTTATGAGACTAGAACAAAGGTGTCATCAGAGCTGGGTTCCTTCTGGAGTGTCCGGGGGAATCCCTTCTTTGCCTTTCCCAGCTTTCGAGGCTGTCTGTGTTCTTTGGCTGGTGGCCTCTTTCCAGCAGCGACATAACTCGGGCATCTGATTCGCACCCTCACATCATCTCCGACTCGGACCCTCCTGTCTTTCTCTGATAAGGATTCTTGTAATTATATTAGGGCCATCCAGAGCATTAAGAACAACCTTCCATTTTGAGATCTTTCATTTAATGACATATGAAAAGTCCCTTTTGTCATGTACGGTAACATATTCACGTTTAGAGATTAGAACTTGGACATCTTTGGGGGCCATTATTATGCCTACCACATAAGTCAATATTTATCAGAAGAATTTGGCATTTCTTAATAATAGGAAATGCAAAGTGTATGCCTTTTCATTTTGTCAAGTAAACTTAGGAAATCTGGATTAAGTATGTGTGGAGGATCTCACAATGAAATGTGTTTTGATGTTTCAACGGCAGATGTATCACCCAGGGACACCCTCTTTGGAAAACAGCAGGAGCCTCCTGCCTACTCTCTCTTCTGGCTTAGAATTCATCTTCTCGCCAGCTGCCAGCTCTAAACTACAGTAAGCCTCTCATTTTATGGTCCTTTCAAGCTAAAATCTGTTACACTAGAAGAGAAATTGCAATACTTATGTAAATCAATAATCACAATGTATGACACCATAAATTCCTAGCATGCCCAGAGTGTTGTTCATAAGTGCTCTGCGTGTCTAGCCTATCACACAACATATACAATGTAATTCATTTGCATATATACCTAGGTATACTTTCAATATTCTAATTCATTATTCATAAAAATACAATTCTGAATGCAAGAATCTAAAACCACTATTAGGAGAACTGTGTTCAAATAGGATTATGTTATAAATGTTCTAGGAGGTTCTTGGGTCTTTAACATAGTAACATTTCTGAGTAAGACTAGAAGGCTCTTTCTAGAATATTTTCTCTCCATTCTGTGGCAGATATAAATAAAAGGTCCTATTAGAAACCAGAAGTGGGCTCAATAGTGATGAGTCTAGGTGATCCTAGACTATAGCCTTTGAAATTTCATCTTCTCTGTTAATTTTAGTGCCTGTTTCTATGTCAGGGTTAAAAGTTAATCATACTGTTGTTTTTCGATCTACACCATTTAGGTTTTGCATGGGTTAATCATTCAGTCATTCATCAAGTAAGTTTTGGTGAGCTGTCATATCAGGCTTTTGTGAAAAACTGGAGATACAATAAGGAATAAGCAAGACAGGATGTCTACTTCTTAAAAACTCATAGCCTCAGGGGTAGGGGTGGGTAGTCATTGACAGTTAAACAAATAGCCTGTCAATGTAAATACAATGGTGAGAAGAGCAACTAAGGGAAAGTGCGATGAGAGCATACAGCAGAAGACTTAACTTAGGGGATGAGAGAAGAATGCCCCAGGGAAGTACTTTTAGGATGAGGTAGGCCAAACACATTCTATCTGAGAATACTTTCTTCAACTAGTCATTTCCTCTTCTATTTCATCTACATAACTAAAATTTTGACTTGGATCTTGTACTTTATGTTTTATAAAAATCTTATTTTTCTTCTTTTCTATGTTTTTCAAAGACAGATTTATTTGGGAAAGCAGATACACATTCAAGGGAGAGAGTGGGCTATCTCTACAGATAGAGGTCTTGGGATAAAACAAAGATTTCAGATTCAAAGGAGAATGAGAATCATCTGTAGAGGGGGAAACATCTGCAAATCCGGTTTTCTCTGACTTCAATGGAGCAAAGATCTGCTGCCCTGCACTGGCTTCGAGAAATTTCTGCAGTGTTCATTTCCCCCCATGGTCTTTGTTCATCTTGGCTTTGGAAGTACAGTCAAAGCTTGATTCAAGAAATTGCTGCAGTGTTCATTTTCCCCCATGGTCTTTGCTCATCTTGGCTTTGGAAGTATAGTTAAAGTTTGATTAGATATTTGTATTCTGACAATTTACAGGCATTTTTTATTTTTTTTTTAATGTTCATTTATTGGTGCATTGTAATTATACATTTTGATATATGTCAGGGTATCAACATCATACATGCACACATTGCTCATTTAGCCCTTTTTTAAATCTATGTAATTTGTTCTTCTTGAATCAGTTCAGGCTGAGCTTGGGAGGTTTGATTTTCAAGGAAGGCTTGGCTGCAGCTCTCTAGTCCAGGAGCTGATTCTATGGCAGTGCATTCTGACCTGGGCACCACCGAGGCTGCTCCTTTGGAAGACCTATTTCCATAATCAGGGAGGAAGATGACAAAGCCGACTGATATTCCTACTTAAAAGAGCCTCTGCCCTCTTTGCTGGGATTATCTCACTTGAGTTATTAATCAGAACAATTTACTAACCCTAATCATAGTTTTATGCATAAATCTAAAAGACTTATTATATGCATCTCCTCATAATCTCAACTGGTGAACATTTCTCTAGGATGTGCTATGATGTGTGCTGCCATTGTATAAAGATTTAAATGGGAAGACTGATGGTTGATTTTGATGTTTCATGTAAATCTATGAAAAGGCTATTTTTTTATACGTGGGTGTATTGTGAGGTTATGGAATAGAACTTCATCTTTCATTGTGAAAAGGCATTCCACATCTCTTAAGATTGGGTGACACTATTACTGCCATGACACAGTCTAGAGCCCTGTCCCGTTCACTTTAGCTATTCAGACGGGAGGCTCTATGCTTACTTCTCAAGACCCTTGGATGGAAAGTCAGATAACTTGGATGTAAATCTCATCCCTGCCTATACCAGCTTTGGCCCTTACAGAATTATGCAACCTCCCTAATGCTCTGTCTCCTCAAGGGGGAAAAATAATGATCAACTTAAGGCCTTGTGGGATTAATCAGGTTATGCATTACATAGTGTCTGGTATGTTTTAATAGAATCAATGCTGACTGTTATTCTTAGTCCTGAATGTTATATCACATGCTAGGTCGTGTTGTATGTGGCAGGCCTCACAAGTAGGAAGGCCGTGGTGCTGGAGAGGTGACAAACGGTGTCAAGCACTTGACCCTCCTTGTATGGCGAGGTGCAGGTGCGGGTGTATGAGAAGAGCTGCCTGGGATAAGAAGGTGGAAGAGGGAAGTGGATTTAGAAATCTTCACAGAACAAGCCGGGCGTGGTGGTGCACGCTTGTAATCCCAGTACTTGGGAGGCGGAGACCGGAGGATCCGGGTTCGCGGCCAACCTCAGCTACTTAGTGAGACCCTCTGCAACTTCGTGAGACCCGGTTTCAAAATAAAGTATAAAAAATAGGGCCGGGGGTGTAGCTTGGAGGTAGAACGCCCCTGCGTTCAATCCCCGGTACTGCAAAAAAAAAAAAAAAAGAAATCTTAACAGATCAGACTCAAGTGACTTTTGAGCAAATTCTTGAAGAACAAAAAGCATTGTGCCTGTGGAGCAGGAGAAGAGGTTTAGAGGTAGGGGAACTATAGAGAAATCGTGAAGGCACTTGGGTGAACAGGGAATGATAAGGAGAGCACGATGGTTTATTCTCATTGAGGACATGATGTGGAAGATGCTGCAAAGATAAGTTGGGAGCCGGGCGTGGTGACGCATGCTTGTAATCCCAGTACTTCGGAGGCTGAGACAGGAGGATCACGGGTTGGAGGCCAGCCTCGGCAATATAGCAAGACCCTCAGCAACCTGGGAAGACCCTGTTTCAAAATAAAAACTAAGCCAGGCACGGTGGCGCATGCTTATAATCCCAGTACTTGGGAGTCTGAGACAGGAGGATCACAGGTTCACGGCCAGCCTCAGCTATATAGTGAGGCCCTCCGCAACTTAGTGAGACCCTGTTTCAAAATAAAGAATAAAAAAAAATAGGGCTGGGGGGTGTAGCTTGGAGGTAGAATGCCCCTGGGTTCAATCCCTAGTACCACAAAAACAAAACAAAATAAAACAAAAACCAAAGATAAGTTGGGGATGAGTTATATAAACAGCGAAACCCTTGTTCAGTGCTCAAATGCAAACCGATGAAATACTGCTGAGAAGGGATTTGAGTCCCTCGAAGCAGTTCAGTGACAGCATATATCACCAGGGGTAAGTCTATACATTACCATTTGTCAGAGCTATCAAAATATTCTTATTCTTAGCTATGGTAGTGCATATACATTATTCAGTGTGCCGAGATGCAGTTTTTACATGTTCCTGAGGGTCTTAGGCCATGCATATTCTCCAGCATGTGCAACCTTCACACGGAAAGTAATCTCGAGATACGCTGCCAAAATCGTGTGAAATACAATCTCATTTTGCCAACTCTAGCAAAATTGTAAAGAAGGTCAAGCTTGTCTTTCATTTTCTCATTTCCTATCACTTCATCCCCATCTCCATACGTAGTAGCTTTACAATACATCTTGAATCTTAACCGCTTCTCATCTCTTACAAGCTAACAGTCTAGTCGAGATCATTACCCTCCCTTCCTGGCACTAGTGAAACCACTGGTCTTCAAACTGCTTTCCCTGTTTTCACTCCTGTTTCCCTGCTATCTATTTCTGCAAGCATCTAGAGTTATCCACGGAGAATACCAGTTATGACCATGTTACCTCTGGGTTTTATGTATGTCGGTATTAGTGAGCATTCTCACAGCTATGCCCTAAAGACCTGACCACAAAGCTTAGAGGAAGGAAGACTTATTTGCTCATGGTTTGGTGATTTTGAGTTTGGTCCATATGAGGCCAGCATCTGTGGAGCTCAACATGGCAGAAAGTGGAGAGAGTGCAAGGCTTTGCGCCTCACAGCATGGAGACCATAAGCAAGAGATCAAGTGAGGGGAGGGGGAGCATACATAATCCCCAAGGCCATAGCCCCAGGACCCACCTTCTCCAGACACACCCGATAGACCTGGGCCACCACCCAGATGAATCCATTACAATGGACTTATCCACTGCAGAGATTACAACCAAGCCCTGCTCCCAACATTTCTACCCCATTTTCACGAGGACTGGGAGACACCCCAAATCCAAACCATTACATTCCACCCCTATACCCCTAGACCTCATAGCCACCTCACAACACAAAATGCATTAAGTCCATCTTCAAGAGTTCCCAGTGTCTTGACAGCTCTAGCATCACTCAAAAGCCCCACAGTCCAAAGTCTCCTCTGAGACTGAAAGTAAACTCTTTGCTGTGTGCCCCTGTAGGAAAATAAAAAGCAAAATAAAAAGCAAATTACGTGCATCCAAGGTATAATGGCAAAGAATTAACATTTGCATTCCAAAGGGGAGGAATAGGGCCACAGAGAGAAGGAATGGGACCAAAATAATATCGAAATCCAGCAGGGCAAGCATCCCATCCTGCAGCTCACTTCTGACATCTGCTGCACATGGTGGTGAGATGAGACCTCCAAAGGGCCTTGGCGGCCCTGCCCCTGTGGCCTGATTGCAAGGGGCAATCAACTGGTTCTTCCAGCCTTCCTCCATGGCTTGCAACTAGCAGCCTTTCCTTGCAATATTTCCACATTCCTAAATCTCTGGTGTTTTTCTTGCAACCTTGGCTTCACCCTCACAGCTTCACAAATTGCTCCGTTTGGGCCTCCTTGCAGGGATTCAGACCCTGCCACATGTTGCTTGGCTTCCTAGGTTTTGAAATCTGGGGGGGGAAGCCTCCATGGCCCCCCCTTTTCCAGCAAAGTCAGCATTACGTGAGTCCCGAGATGGACTGCCAACAGAAAAGGTAGTCACACGCTCTTCAATCATTGCCACTTGGGCCACTGGGCCTGCTCCATTTGGACCACAGCTGGACCCTCGTCCATCTGTGCTACTGCTGGTCCCAACTCCATCTGCCACCTCCATCATGGCTAGGGCAGGGCCCCAACCCATGAGAGGTGGTGCTGGGCCTGCCTCCAGGAAGGCCACATTCCTTTCTTCCTAAGCATAGCCTTCGACCCCATCTTACTTTCATTCACAGCACTACCTCTCTGGGCCCCAGTTTTATACATACTTGTTTGGCCAAACTGCCAATCTATAAAGTCCCTCTGCTTTACTTCCCATTCCCCAAATTCAGTGTAGAATTCAGTGAATGCAGACATCAATATCCATAACACGGTTTGGATATTTTGCTGTTTTGAGATTTCCTCTGCCAGTTTAATCAGCCCATCATCTTCAAATTCAGCCTCACACAAAATTTCAGAACATGGAAAAAATGCCTGTAAGTTCTTTGCCAAAGTGGAACATACATGACCTCTACCCCATTTTCCTACGGAGTCCTCTTTGCCCTCCCAAATCTCCTGAGCACAGTCTCTACTGTCTGCCTTTCTAGCTACATTCTGGCCCTTTCAATTTCCTCATAAAACAGTTCCAAAGACTCACAATCCACATGGTCAGACTTAGATAGAGCTGTGACCCCACTCCTCTGGTACCAATTCCTTCTTTCTATGGCCCTATTCCTCCTCTCTGGAATGAAAATGTTGACTCTGCCTTTGTACACTGGATGTATATCATTTGCTTTTTATTTTCTTTTACAGGGGCTCACAGCAAAGAATTCACTTTGAGTCTCAGAAGAGACTTTGGACTTTGGGACTTGAGTGATGTTGGAAGTGTTAAGACTTTGGGAACTCTTGGAGGTGGGCTAAATGCATTTTGCATTGTGAGGTGACCCTGAGGTCTAGGGTCCAAGGGTGGAGTGTAATGGTTTGGACCAATTACTGTATTAGTTAACATTTTCATAGCTATAATCAAAAGACCTGACCATGTAACTGAAGGAAGAAAGATTTATTTGCTCATCATTTGGTGATTTTGAGTTCAGTCCATATGAGGCTGGTCTCTACAGAGCTCAAGGCATGGTGGTGGGAAGCGGAGAGAGCACAAGGCTTCTCTCCTCACAGCGTGGAGGCCAGAAGCAAGAGCACAAGTGAGGGGAAGAGGAGCCATCCACGATCCCCAAGGCCATAGCCCCAGGACCCACCTTCTCCAGTCATACCCTACAGTCCTGGACCGCCACCCAGATGAATCCATTACAATGGACTTATCCACTGCGGAGATTACAGCCAAGCCCTGCTTCCAACCTTACCATCCCGTTTTTGTGAGGGCTGGGGGACACCCCAAATCCAAACCACTGCACCTTCCCGGTGTCTTCCCATCCCACTTAAAATCAAATGTAATGTGTTTAACCTGTTTTACCCTCTAATTTCTTTTTTATATTCATTTATTGGTGCATTGTAATTATACATTTGATAAGTGTCAGGTTAGCAGAATCATACATGCACACATTGCTCATTTAGCCCTCCCTCAAATCCCACCTTATTCCCTCCCCATTCCCTCCCTTTAGTGCTCTGCATAGTGATTGAGTCTTGTAAGTTTGTGTATATACATCATGCGCTTTAGTGTGTTTCCCTCCACCCCCTTCCCTACTCCCTCAGTTAGGTCATCTTCTTTGTTCATCTAAAGTTTTCATCTTCTTTGTCTGGAGTCCCTTCTAAGTCTCCTTCTATCTAGCTTCCACATATTAGGGCAAACATCAGACTTTTCACTTTTTGTGACTGACTAATCTCACTTAGCATAATGTTCTCTAATTCTTTCCATTTCCCTACAAATGATGTAATTTTATTCTTCTTTATGGCTGCGTAAAATTCCATTGTGTACATATCCCATAGTCTTGTAATCCATTCATCTGTTGATGGACACCTTGGCTGGTTCCAAAGTTTGGCTTACCCTCCAATTTCACTCAATGCCTCTTGGTCATACTGTGCTCTGCTCTTACTTGAACATATATTAAAAAAAAGATTTTGTGCCACCCCTCACCTCCAAACAAGGATCTTGAATTTGCTCCTCTCTTTGCCTTCAGTGCTCTTCCCCCAGCACCAGTAAAGCTTGCTCCCTCACTTCGCTGAGGATCCTCATGGGAAGTATTTTTTCCTGGAAAACTATTTAAAGTCACATTTGCTTTCACCACCAATTTCACATTCACCATGACATTTGACACTACTTAAAATATTAAATAACATTTATTTGTTCATTATCTGCTTCATTCTTTGCTCCCCTTTCCACCAGAATACATACCCTATGAGGGACTTTGTTTCACTGGTGAATTTTACTTGTTTCTTTTATTTACCCTTCATTTATATATCACCTACCCAACTATCCATCCTTTCATACAGACCACAGGCATTCTGGGACTGTCTCTTCCCACTCTTCCCAAAAGTTGCATACATATCAGAACTAATTGTGTTTTCTGTTCAATCCCTCTGTTTCAGAACTTTCTACTCTAGGATCAAAATATAACTATTCTAGAGCCGGGCGTGGTGGCGCACGCTTGTAATCCCAGTACTTTGGGAGGCGGAGACCGGAGGATCCGGGTTTGCGGCCAGCCTCAGCTCTCTCTCTCTCTCTCTCTCTCTCTCTCTCTCCTTAGTGAGGCCCTCCGCAACTTCGTGAGACCCGGTTTCAAAATAAAGTATAAAAAATAGGGCCGGGGGCATAGCGCAGAGGTAGAATGCCCCTGCGTTCAATCCCCGGTACCGCAAAAAAAAAAAAAAAATATATATATATATATATATAACTATTCTAAAGTGAGATATTTGAAATTTTCATGTCTATGAAAATATATAATAATTATTGGTAAATTAAAATGTGTAATTATTCCATGGAATTTTAATAGTTTAATGGCAAGTGTTTTCTTAATGATCGGGACTAGTGGAATTATGGATTAATTAACTAATATAATACACTGAATACTTACCCCCTTTCCCAATTCATATGTTGAAACCTAATCCCTGATGTGGTGATGTTTGGAGATGGTGCATTTGGTAGGTTACGAGGGTGCAGTCCTCATGAATGGGAGTAGAGTAGTGTCCTTATACAGAGACCCCTGAGAGTCGCTTTATACCTTTTACCACATGAAGATACAGGCAGAAGGAGCCACCTATTACTCAGAAAGTGAGCCCTCACCAGACACCACCTTGCACCTTGATCAGGGACTTCTCAGCCTCCAGAACTGTGAGCAAGAAGTTCCTGTTATTTATAAGCCACTGGTTGCATGGTATTCTGTTAAAGTGGGCCAAATGCCTTAAGACAATCAACTCGTAGGGGAAAAACAACTTTAGAGGAGGGACTTTCCCAGGATGGCTCAAAGCACATCATGCTCACATTCATATTTTGCTCTGAGTTCAAATGAGATGCTTGAAGGTGGGTTTTGTGTCGGATTCACTTTTGATTCCATATAGTAGGTATGCAAAAGTTTTTTTTTTTTTCCTGAGGTACTGGGGATTGAACCCAGGGGCATTCTACCTCCAAGCTACACCCCCAGCCTTTTTTTTTATTCTTTATTTTGAATCAGGATCTCACTAAGTTGCAAATGGCCTCACTAAGTAGCTGAGGCTGGCCACGAACCTGCGATCCTCCTGTCTCAGCCTCCCAAGTACTAGGATTACAAGCGTGCGCCACCACGAGCGGCTCTGCAAAAGTATTTTCTGAGAGTTTGTTAAAATACGCCTACTTCTACCTTAAAATTCAATCATTAGAAATAATACTCTTCTCCAGAATTTTATACTTACTGTAATTTTTCCTGTTTGAGGGAAATTGTAAAATCAAGCAGTTGATAAAATTCAGTGTTTCGCCATATAAACAAGAAATTTGATTTATTTATCCATACTGAGAAATGTACAGGAGGAAAACATTATTAACATGACAAGAACATCCAAGTATTATTCAACCTTTAAAATGCTATTCTCAGCCGGGCGTGGTGGCGCACACTTGTAATCCCAGTACTTGGGAGGCGGAGACCAAAGGATCCGGGTTTGCGGCCAGCCTCAGCTACTTAGTGAGGCCCTCCGCAACTTCATGAGACCCAGTTTCAAAATAAAGTATCAAAAAAAATAGGGCCGGGGGTGTAGCTCAGAGGTAAAACGCCCGAGTTCAATCCCTGGTACCGCAAATAAATAAATAAATAAATAAATAAATAAATAAAGTACTATTCTCCTTTGAAGAATTTCTATTTTTGTTCCTTTTAAAGAAGAACTACTCCAAAACTAAGAAGAGAAGTAGACAAATTGACAATTGTGGTCAGAGATTTTTCTGACCTCTCTCAATAATTCATGAAAGAAGTTGACAGAAAATCAGCAAGGACATAGACAACGTACGCACCATGAACCAATCTGATTTACTTGACTTTTAAGAACAGTCTATTGAATAGCAGCATGATGCACATTATTCTCAAGTGCACATAGAAGATTTACCAAAGTAGACCATATTCTGGCCCATAAAGCAAGTCTTGTTAAGTTTAAAAGGATTCAAATCATGTAAAATATATTCTTTGATACAAATGGAATTAAGTTGAAAATCAGTAACAGAAATATATCTGGAAAATCTGATCATGATTAGACATTAAATAACACACTTTTAAATATATCAGAAGTCAAAGAAAAATCACAACGTATATCAGAATATATTGGATCTTACTGAAAACATTATAGCATATAAAAACTTGTAGGACATAGTTAA
The DNA here is from genome assembly GCA_004027185.1 of Glis glis. Classification (NCBI taxonomy): domain Eukaryota; kingdom Metazoa; phylum Chordata; class Mammalia; order Rodentia; family Gliridae; genus Glis; species Glis glis. Next base: position 19,578 of record PVJS01000167.1, on the reverse strand, counting down.
ATCAATATTTATAGGAAAACCAAAGCATTGCATGCTCATATTAAGAAAGAAGAAGGTCTTAAATCAATGAATTAAACGTTCACTTTAAGAAACCAAAAAAGAGAATTGAATTAAATCCAAAGTAAGTATGAAGAAGAAAATAAATACAGGAGCTAAAACCAAGAAATTAGAAAACATGAAAATAATAGAGAATATCAATTCAAACAAAAGCTGTTTGTTCTAAAAGATTGAATTTGTAATCCTTAGTGGACTGATCAGGAAAAGAGAGAAAAGATGCAAGTTGTCAATATTAGGAATGAAAGAATGGATAGCAATATGGATCCTTCAGATTTAAGTATAATCAAAGAATATTATGAATAACCTTATTAAATAAGTTGAACAACTTAGGTGAAATGGACAAGTTACTTGAATGACACAAATTGCCAAAGCTCATTCAAGAAGAAATTAACCACCTGAATAGTCCTATATTTACTAAAGAAAATCAATTTGTAGTTAAAATCTTCTCATAAAGAAAAATTCTGGTCCATGTGAATTCACTGGAAAATTCTATGTAGCATTTGAAGAAGAAATTATTCACAAACTCTGAAAAAACCAAAACAAAGAAAGCACTTTTCAATTTGTTTTATGAAGCTAGCATTACTTTGAAAGCAAACCAAGTATATTATAAAAAAGAAAACCAGAGAGTAATATTCCACATGAACATAGGTGAAAAAATTCCTTAATAAAATATTAGCAAATCAAATCCAGAAATATATGAAAAAGATGATTAATCATGACCAAATGAGATTTATCCAAGGAATCTGAAATGTGTCTAATATCCAAAAAAATGTAATTCACCATATTAACAGACTGAAAAAGGAACCTATATGATCACCTCCAGAAATATAGATGAAGCATTTAACAAAATTCAAAGTCCATTTATGATAAAGCCTACTAGGAAGAGGAGGAAACATTCTCAATCTCATTAAGAGCACTTATGAAAAGAGTCTATAGCTACCTTTGTACTTAATGGTGAAGCACTAAATGCTTTCCTCCTAAAATTGAGAACTGAGCAAGAATATCGATTTTCACCACTTTTATTAAATGCATTGCTGCAATCCCTTGCTATGCTTTAAAGATATAAAAAGAAATAAAATGCTTACAAATTGGAAGCAAAAAAATGAAAGTAATATTCACAGGCCATTTTAGATCATGTGCATAGAAATTGCAAATAATTTACAAAAGAATCTACAGAAACCTGAATTTAGCAAGGTAGCATGATATAAGGTTAGTGCACAAAATTAGTTTTATTTCTATATAATAGCAAAACAATGAAAACAAATTAAATGAATAATATAGTTTATAATAACAGTTAAAATATGAAATACCTGAAGATACATTTATACATTTAAAAATCTTAGCAAGGCATATATACTGTAAACTTAAAGCATTTCTTAGAGAAATTAAAAGAAGATTCAAGCAAAAAAAAAAGACAGCATGATTGTGGATCAGAAAATGGAATATTATTTAGACCCCAATTATCCCCAATTTGATCAACAAATTTAGACTGATTCTAATCAAATCCTAGCAGGCTGGGTTTTTTTTAGACATTGAAAACTGATTCTAAAATTTTCATGTATATACAAAGAACTTAGAATGATCAATTTTGAAAAAAAAATAGAACAAAGTTCAAAACTCATACTACCTGATTTCAAGATATAATATTAGTCCGAATCGTTCCTTCTAGTTAGATTGCCAATAAGAAGTACAGATCAATGGAATGTAAGGCCATAAGTTGATTTTTGGGGGTGAGTGCTAATATAACACAATGGGAAAAATATGATCTTATTAACACATGATGTTTTAACAAGCAGATATTTACATACAAAAATTTGAGAATCTCAACCCTTACTTTAGGCCATATTCGCAATTTAACCCGATCATAGACTTAAGTAAATATTAGAGCAAAAACTCTGAAACTATTTGTGCAAGAATGTGGAAGAGTTCTCATACAAGACTAGTGGGAAGGCACAATGTTACAGCCATCCAGGAAGATAATTTTGTGGTTTTTTGTAAAGTTAAAAATAAGCTTATCATATGACCCAGAAATTCTATTTCTAGGTATGCAATCAAAGAAAAATGAAAACTTAGGTATATAAAAATATTTGTACTTGAATGCTTATAGTAACTTTATAATAGCCCCAAACTGGAAACAACTTTTTAATAATAGCTTTTTATAATAGCTTTTTATAATAGCCCCAAACCGGAAACAACCCAATGTCCAACTGGTGCATGCACAATTTTTAGAATATTCATAAAATGGATACCATCCATCATAAAAAGAAATAAGCTACTGGTACTCATAATAACATGAATGAATAGCAAAAATATTATACTTAATTTAAAACAACAACAACAAAAACTATAGCTCACAGAAAACATATCAGTGTTTCTTAGGGGCCAGGCTAGAGCTTACAAGGGTGTATGTTCAGGAAAACTTATTGGAGTAAAGATAATAGACTAGGTCAGGATTACCACAGTAGTCATGTAACTGTCCATTTGTCAAACTCACGAATTAAACTGATCACTTAAAATTGGCAATTTTTATTGCATGTAAGTTATACCTCAATAAAGGTGACACAAATTAGGAAAAAAAGATAAAAGAAAAAGTCAATAAAAATAAAATACATATTCAAGAGACCACTTAGACTTGAATAAAGAAACTAAATGAAGCTTAGGGAGAGTAGACTGGGAATAAAAGGTTGGATCTCTAGGTTACCATATGCATGTTGGAAAATTCTCACTATTGTTTTGTTTCCTCATTACCTAACTACTTATTAACCTAGCACCTAGGATACCATAGCACATCAATAACATTTACTCAGGAAATGTTAGGTGACAGGTAGGAAAGTAAAAACAAAAAACAAAAAACAAAAAACAAAAACAAATGCAGAACTACTAGAGGAACTGTCTTTACTCTTGAATGAAAATTCAAAAGTGAAAAAGGGATTGTTGACATTTTGATCTGTTCATTTTTAGCTCTTATTCTCCTGGTGGCTTAGCTTTTTGTGTAAACCAATAAACCAATCAAAATGATTCTTTCCTGCTACCAGTTTAGTTTATATGAACAAATATTTAAATTAGTCACTGTGGGCCAGCAAGACAAATGGGTGAGCTTCACCCTGATTCTGTCACAAGTTTTGTTAAATGCTCAATCCTATCAGGTTTTCCCAGAGCTATAAACTTAAGCATAGCTGACTCTATTGTTTGTGACAGCATCAAATGTGTATAAATTGAGTGTTCATGAAGAAATATGGACTCTGAAACCTGTTTTGTTATTGAGGGTTTTTTTTTTTTACTATGTAACCTTTTGGTAAATGTATATATCTCTTTATCTTATGTGATACAAATCAAGTGAAGCATCAAACAATGCTGTCTTAGGAGATTTTTTAAAAAACTTTCTCTTTTTCTGCTCAGTTCACAAAATTGCATTATTATCATTTTTTTCTGAGAATTTCTTTTCTCTAATAAGGCTTGCATTCTCAGAATGTCACATTATAATTTTAGGTTTAAGATTATTTTCATTTATTTAGATGAAAGAATAGGAGAAAGTTAAGGAGTGTATTCATTATTATATGGTAATTTTTTATACAGATGAATATTTATTATATAAAGTTAGAATCAAATTCATACACTCAACCAGTGAGCATCTGTAGTAGACATCTGCTTCTTCGTCTGTTCAAGGATGATTCCCTCTTCTTGCAGAAACAGCACGGTCCTTACTTGGGGCAACTCCTTTTCCCCTACTGTGTGCATGCTTAAGGTCAATCAAGGACCCCTGCCTTTTATAGCCAAGGGGCATATGGCCAAAACCAAGCTAATTTGGTTCCTTTTTTTTTCCTGGCACTTTCTGAGTTTTAAGTGCAATTTCCCAGGGATGAAAAGTGGAGCCCAGTTCCCTCTGAAATGGTGTTCTGAAAAGACACTCTGCTCCAGTTCCCCGAACACTGAAGCCATTCTGGTTTCTATTCTTTCAGAAAAAAATGTCTTCAGTGTTTCCTTTGAATCTGGAAGCTGTTCCATCTATCCCTTTACTAACTTCCCTCTTTTGTTTAAGTTAACAATGTCAATGAAGTTACAAGTTTATCGTATTGTGCCTTTTAACTGAAGAATGCAAAGCATTAAAATCCCATGATTATCCCAAGTGACTTTTTGTGCAAGCGGAAGTGCATCTAATATCCTGGCCCTCAGACCCATGACCTCTACATCTCCCAAGGTCTTTGTCTCCACTCCACCTCAGCCAGCCACTCCCAAAGGCACACCTGAAACTTAGCATCACCTGGATCTCCTCCTACTCCAAATTATTTTATTTATTTATTTATTTATTTATTTTTGCGGTACCGGGGATTGAACGCAGGGGCGTTCTACCTCTGCGCTACGCCCCCGGCCCTATTTTTTATACTTTATTTTGAAACCGGGTCTCATGAAGTTGCGGAGGGCCTAAGTAGAGAGAGAGAGAGAAAGACAGGGAGAGAGAGAGAGAGAGCTGAGGCTGGCAGCGAACCTGGATCCTCCGGTCTCCGCCTCCCAAAGTACTGGGATTACAAGCGTGCGCCACCACGCCCGGCTCTCCTACTCCAAATTATTAGTTCAGGTACACCACTCTTTTTCTTTTTTTTTTATGTTTGTATTGGTGCATTGTAGTCTCACATCACAATGAGTATCAGTTTGGTGTTAACATACATGCACACAGCTCTTGGTGTCCCTCCCTTCCGCCTTCCCCCACATGTAGCACTGAGAATGATGGTATAATCTCATATATACACATTGTTTATGACAGTAATTCCATAGATTCACTTCTTTCTTGCCCTTCCCCTTCCCTTGTACCCCTTCCCTTGCACCACTGAGGGTTCTCTGTTGTCATTGGATGTAGAAAACAACAGTAATATATGCATACCCATGTTCATAGCAGCACAATTCACAGTGGCCAAATTATGGAACCAACCTAGATGTCCATCAACAGATGAATGGATTACAAAATTATGGGAAATACACACAATGGAATTCTACTCAGCAATAAAGAAGAACAAAATAACAGCATTTGCAAGAAAATGGAAAGATCTGGAGA
>PVJS01000167.1:0-14371 GCA_004027185.1 Glis glis | reverse complement strand
CAATCACAAAAAAAGAAGGGACATATGTTTTCATTAATATGTGCAACTTAGGGAGTAGTGGGGACACAAAAGGGACTCCAATGACCACTGTTTTTCTGACATGGTCTCTTCTCCTTCCAGTTCCCTTGTTTAACTACTTCCACAGTCTCCCCTTATAGCATGTAGAATTTCCCATCATACCTTGTTTTAAGACTGAGACCCCACTCAGCTCTTGGACACACCCAGCACCACAAAGTACAGATAATTTCTAGTTCTAGAATATAGACCTCCAGGCTTCTGCTGGGGTCAGCAGATGATCAGGAAAAGGAATCGGGGGTATGTGGGCTACTCTCTATGCACTGACTTTCATTCAAACTGTTTTCAGCCTCGCCATGTCCCCCCTTCAGAGGTATCTACGATCCTTCTGCCTTTCCAAGAGTCTAGAGCAGGAATGGGCTTTGTGGCTCGCCTCCTTTCCCCAGTCCCTGACTGGTTTTCAGGCCAGCTAGGGCAGTTCCTGCTATCTAGTCTCCAACATTTTACCATGTCTATGCTCCTAATGTCTCCCGTTCTCATCTTTAAATTCACACTTTAAAACCATTTTATTGCCATTTAAATGACATCACAGGAGAGGGCAGAGAAAAGTAAGTGTATAACTTGTGTTTATCAACCCTGTTATTCTTTTATAGGAATGCATTAGTAGGTCTTTGAGTTGCAGTTTAAGATGAACTAAATGAATTCTTAGGTGTCTATCAGCTGTAATGTGCTGGAACATAATATGTAGGATGCTATTTCAAACCTGCAGATAACTAACAGGTGAATAATTTCATTCCACCAAAATTTAATTATGATGTCTAGAGACCAGTGTTTGCAACATATTAAAACAGTCATATTTTCATAAGGAGATAATTGATTAAAGGATGAAAGACTTCACCAGAGCATCTTAAGACACAACGTATCAAATGTTAGTCATAAATGTTTATCTATCATAAGTTTAAGGGTTTTCCCTGGAGGCCGGTTTAATTAGCTCTGGCAGCTCATAGTGTGTTATTTCTTTTAAAGTGCATTAGGACGGTGTGGTTATAATGACTTTCATCATATCAGGTCTCTTCCTCCGAGGCCTTGTAAAGAGCCAGATGTTCTCCTACTCACCTGTGCTTTTGCAACTGAATCCTGTATGACTGTTTTCTCATGTGTAAATTCTCTGGAATGGATACAAAACCATCAACACAAACTGTTATTATCTGCATTTCCTCATTGGACTATGACAAATAGAAGCCATTTGGGAATGCTGCTTATAGTGCCACATCTTAGGAGCATATTACTTGCCAAATTAAAAGGAAAACCTTTGTTTCACCATATGGATAGATCACACATAATTGCTGTAGAATTTTATAGCCACTGGTAACGTGGTAAAATATTCTAACCCTATTCATATATATTTCATCCCCAAGTATCTTTTTCTTTCTTCCTTTCTTTGTACTGGGGATTTGAACCTGGGGCCATTCTACCTCAGAGATACACTCCCAGCCCTTTTTATTTTTTGTTTTTGAAGCAGGGTCTGGCTAGGTTGCTGAGAGTCTTGCTACTTGCTAAGGCTGTCCTTGAACCTGAGATCCTCTTGTCTCAGCCTCCCAAGTACTGGGATTACAGGCATGTGCCACCATTCCGAGCTCCTAAGTATTTTTTTCTGCTGGACAAGATATGGTGATGCTGACAAATACTGCTTAGTAGTTTACACTTAGTAGTTTATTTTGTAATGCCCCTAAATATATATTTTGGAATTTATTGATGGGCTGGTTATGATTTTAATAAATCTTCAGTAACCAAACTAAATGATTAAAAACTAAATGATGATATATACAATATTATGTAGGACTTGATCATTTTATATCAAAACTACACTTGTGTACTATTCTTAAGCAAAACACATTTTCAAAAAGTTTTTACACTATATCTAAATTCTCACAATATTCTGTTCTAACTATTTCTCTTACTAAAAGAATAAGGATTCTGGGGTAGAGGTGAATGGCCAATTTTTGCAGTGAATGATGAATAATCTTGTGGCATTTTAAATCCACATATAAACAACTATTTAAAAACTTTGAGGGGTTGAATGCAGTGATTCCACGAATTTGTATTCCTGAGAGAAATGAAAGACATTGGATTCCTTAGGTATCCAGAGTATGGAAGAGATGCACAGTCATTGATAAGAAAGCCTCCTAGCTAATAACCTGAAGCAGCAGTAAATTGGATTTGACATTGACAGCCTACAAGATGAAACTTTGTTAAGATTTAATGTTAGGCATATCTGGCTTAATAATGGTTTTGCAACAACATCTTATGGAATTTGTTTCCAGAAACTTTTAAACAACAAAAATTTCTTGATGCAGAAGCGATACAATCTTGATCCACATCCTTTACCAAATATTTAAATTGTAAATCATAGATCAGAAAGACAACTTATAAATCATTGAATTCAATCCTCCCTTTCTTCCACTGCATTTTTTTTTTTTTTTGCAGTACCGGGGATTGAACCCAGGGGCGTTCTACCTCAGAGCTAGATCCCCGGCCCTATTTTTTATCCTTTTATTTTGAAACCGGGTCTCACGAAGTTGTGGAGGGCCTCACTAAGTAGCTGAGGCTGGCCTCGAACCCTGATCCTCCGGTCTCCGCCTCCCAAGTACTGGGACTACAAGCGTGTGCCACTACGCCCGGCATTTCTTAACGCATACACCCAAACAGAATTTACACTTAAGTCAACTTAGTTGAGGAATTTATAGTTGAGCCTACAAAGCAACTGAATGACTTGTTTACAGAAGACAGAATAGTTTGTGGCTACGAGCATGACCGGCTGGATTCGGATTCCAGCTCGGTCACTCACTAGCTCTGCGACCTTGAGCAAGTCATGTGACCTTTTTTTTTACCTCACATCTCATCTGAAAAATGGGAATAATAGTAACACCTACCTTAGAATTGTTCTGAGACTTACATAAGCTAATCTTTGTAAAGCATTTAGCACAGTACCTGGCATATAAGCACTCAATAAATGTTCTTTTAATTCTATCTCCACAATGAGTTAGTGTGTCCTTAGGCAACTTAACTTTAAGCACTTTGTCACATTTATGAGTTGCATTGCACAGTTGTTGATTGTTTCTAGTCTGTCTTCTTCACTAGGCAGGGAAATACAGGATTAGTAGGGACTACACTGTCTTAAGGGTTAACACATCATGTGGTAGTTGGCAAATATTAGGTACTCAAGAATTTTTTTTTGTTATGAGCATAATTTTATTGTAATTACAATCCCTGATAGGGTTGTTGAAACAATTATAAGAAGAAACGCAAGTAAAGGATTTAGTGCCATGTTGGGAACTTGAAACAGTAGTTCCTAAGAGCGTGTGCCTGTTACTGTTGTCACCATAAGCCTCAAGACCAGACAGTGGTAGAAATGCATCCACAATGAAGGTTTCCCAGTGCCCCACTAATCGCCAGTGATACCAGTTAAAGATATGCAAGGCAGGAAAACCAGGTCTCCATGTGAAAGCCTATTTTGCAAGGTGATTGTGTAAGTCCATGATACTGCCTGGCAACCGAATCTGACAAAGGGTTTGTGGACTGGGAGATCAGCTCTTGATCTCTAGATCCTTCCTACACAGTTTACTTGGCCTGGATAGCATTGTAACAACTACAAGGACAACGACAACACAGCTGATGAGGTAGCCAACAGTGTAAAAGTAAGGAGACGTTACAAAAACTACCTGAATTTTTATTTTTCTTGAAAAATTAGCAGATAGGGTTATGGATGAAGCTTGCAAACAGTCTGCTAACTGAAAGGAGCCAACCGGCTATGCAAATCCATAGAGACTGGAAATAGATTGGCAGTTGCTTAGGGCTGACAGAGTTGGGGGTGGGGGAGTAGCTACTACTGGGTATAGTCTGGGTATAGTTTCATTTTGGGGTGATGAAAATGTCCTAAAATTGGTTGTAGTGATGGTTGCATAACTTGTGTGAATATATTAAAAGTCACCAAATTATATACTTTCAAAAAAAAAAAAAGAAAAATTAGCAGATAGGCACAAAAGGCTGACACCTCCCTTGGCAATAACTCCGTGGGTGCTCAGAGGCGGCTCCCTCTTTTTAAGGGCACTCGTCCTTCAATTCACACGTGCATCCTAGAGGCATGCGTGTTTGGGTCTAAGCCTATTTGTGAGTAACACCATTTGAGGACTTCTGGATGTCTTTGGAGTAACCACTTTGATCTATGTAAGCAGCGCCTTTTTTGGCTTTTCTTTCCAACAGAAAAGACTTTTATTTCTCTTGCCATTTTCATCACTCCTCACCTTGTTCGTGTTTTACGCAGCATCTGATAGTGAGAGTCAAGGCAAATTTAAAATTATAGTTCATTTACTCTGGTTAAACATAAGGAAGGAAAAGCAATTACCAGAGCAAAATGATGGAATTAAAGATTCTTCTCGCAACCTAGTTAGGTATTTAGTGTTTGATGAGTGCTGGAAAAGATAAATACGTTTTTGAAGGAGGACTGTATCCATCTGCAATCATGAATGAAAGGCTCTGAGCATGATTTAGATATCAAACATATGGTTTGCAAACAAAAATCAATCTTTTTCCAGGCAGTAAGAGTTAGTTGACAATATACTGTACCTCTTTTTTTGTTGCTAAATTGGGAAATGATTTTTTTAGTGGTGAATAAATTTTCTGTGCCAACAACAGTTTTGTTTTTGTTTCCTGGGTGTTTTTCTGCTAAGGAAATACGCTATAAGATAGGTAGAGTTTTAGAAGATACCACGCAGATGGTCTTCAGAAAATCTTCTAAATACAATCCCATATAAACAGAGTAAATGCATTCTTCCTATGAGGATAACATGTTAATCAGCTTAGTTTAGTTACAGATTTGCTACATGCTAGAAGTTTAAATTTAATGGATTGGTGATTTAATTTGATTGATCATAAAAAGTAACTATGGGCCCGTTATTGATTGTTTTGCTGACCTACCCAACATGGATGCCTCATGCATCTTTAATTCAAATTTAATTCAAAAATCTCTAGTTCAAAATGTGACTCATTGATAAAGGAGCCCATTGAGTGGTTACACATATTCAACTCAACATGGGCCATGTATATTTTCTTCAAAAATAATCATGTGGTCATTTTACTGTCTTTTACATTACACCCATAAGAGATAGTCACAAAGCAGTAGATGTGTCCTTAGCAATGTAAAATTCAGGAATGTTGTTGTAATTTTACCCTAAAAAATTTGGAGGGATATGATTTTAGGAGTGGATTGTAGTTATCCTGTACTTCTGATTCAGGCAGAAAATCAGGAAGAGACTGAAGACGAAGATTTTTATATTGTGAACATCTTAAGATATTGGAATGAGCTATTTAAGTATGCTGTGGAATCATTTCCTAAGATTATGAAAATTATTATTAGTGTGGGATGATTAAGTGTCATTCTGTTGCAAGGTTGGAGATTAGACCAGACTAGTTTTAGGAATACAATTCAAAAATGACTTTACTCTAAAACTTCTATCTAGTCTACTGAGTTTTTATCATTGACATTTCCACGATCAGTGCCATCAACTTTCTGCTAACCTGCTTATCTCTTTCCAATTCCAGCAAGCATGCCTAATAATTATACATTAATAAAGATTACAACAAAATAAAAACAACAGAAAAATTAGTAAATGCAGTACTGATATTAAATTATTCATCTTACCTTATTTGGTCAAGTATTATTTGAATAGTTAGATTAGGATATTAGCCATTGATGATTTTCTGAAGTTTTGTAATTAAATTATTTTATGGAGGAAAATGAAAGACTTAAAACCCATGTTCCCCAGAATATATAGCATCACCTCAGACAGAGTCAAGGAGTTTTATATGAGAAACACAAGAAAAAGGGTCGAAAGCTATTCCAAAGTGCTCCTTCAATTTCATCAAGTTTCCTAAAAGTGTGTCCTTTAACCATGAAAGAACCAATGTTTATTAGTGACTGTGAGTTGAAAAGATTTATAGTACATTAGTGAAATCTAAATCATTTGGCATTCAAGCACCTTACACTTGTAAAAATACTATATAATAGGAGAGCAAGCTAGGTGCTGTGGAGCACACCTGGAATCCCAGTACTTGGGAGGCTGATACAGGAGGATTCCAGGGCCAACTTCGGCAACTTAGCAAGACCCTATTACACATAAAAAAATAAAATAGGGTTGGGGGGTATAGCTCAGAGGTAGAATGCCCCTGGGTTCAATCATTAGTGCCACACAAAAATAAAAAAAAAGAAAAGAGAAAAGAAAAAAAGAACACGATTCTATTTTCCCAATTTTTTTTGCAGATCACTTTCGTAAGATTATTCCATTTTTCTAGTCTGTTTGTGAGCCATAATTGCCCCCCACACACATATTATTTGTAGAACCACATGTATATCCTATTACATGATTAATATTTTTAACCACTGCTCATATTTGTGTAGCTATATTTTGAAAAGACTTTTGAATATGTCTGTTCATTGCACAATAATTTGAAAATTTGCTTTTAATACATACATTTAAGGAGGTTGTGTCTTCATTTTCTTTTATAGAAGAAAATATCAGATGTTTCCAGTGATTGAAAGGCTAATAATGATCCAGAACCAAGTAAAAAAATAATCACAAAACTCATCCTTCTTGCATTTAATAGATGCCCATAGCAAATGTAGTCCAGTTAGAATACTATATTTTAAATAGTATCACATAAATAGTATTCTAACAGTTTATCATACATTTAGTGACAAAGTAAATGTATTATCTCATAGTTATGAAGTCAGAAGTCTGACATGGGTCTCATTGGGCTAAAATCGGGGTCAGTAGGGCTGTGTTCTTTCTGGAGACTCTCGGGGAGATTCTGTTTCCTTGATCATCCAGGTTGCAGGCAGATTTGAGTCCTTGTATTTGTGGGACTCAGGCTCATCTTCCAGCTGGCTGTCAGCTAAGGTGAGGGTTGTTCCCAGCTCTGAAATGTCACCAATATTCCTTGGCTCATGGCCCACTTCCTGTATCTCGAAAGCTTCTGTCTCACATTCTAAATCTCACTTTCCATTACTGGTCACTGACTGACTTTTCTGTATTCTTTTTCTACTTTTAAGGACTCATGATACTATCTGGGGCTCATCTAGATGATAGAATTTAATCTTTCTGTTTTAAGGTCTGTGTATTAGTCAGCTTTTTCATTGCTGTGACCAAAATACCTGACACATAGAACTTAGAGGAGGCAAGGATTATTAGGACTCACGGTTTCAGAGGTTCAGTCCATGGTGGGCTGACTCCATGGCAGCAGGGCCGTGGCAGAGGAAAAGCTGCTCAACTCAAAGCAGAGAGAGGGAGAGGAGGGGGCCAGGCCAGGAAATAGTCCCTACAACCACACCCGTAGTGGCCACCTCCTAAAGCCATGCCCCACCTCTGCAACTTCCTGCCTTGGGACATGCTTTCAACACATGATGTTCTTGGGGGAACATTCCAAACTCAAGCTTTAACAGTCTATAACTTTATTCCCATTGGTAAAGATTATGATATATAGATGTACATAATATATATATATATATATATATATATATATATATATATAATTTTGGCCATGTAACCTAGCATTTTTACAGGATACAGGGATTAAGGCATGGACATTTTTAGAGGTGATTATTCTGCCAACCCATAAGGTATTTTACCTAAAAATTATTTAAATTATTGACTGGACCTATGGTTATTATATTCCTATAATCCTACTTTATCCTTATATTGGGAGGAGGGTGATCATGAAGAAGAATAGTCAGCTGTGAAAAAGATGGAGTAATGAAATCCAGTTATTTCCATGTATCTGAACCCACATTTGAATTGTGATCCCATTACTTAGAGCAGAGACATAGTTTTTAAACAGATTTATTTTGTAGAATATGGACCTTTTAACTCATCTACTCTATTTGCTCCTTCTAAAAAGCAATTTTAATTGGAAAAGGGTAGGTTGGCTTTAAAAATAAGTATACAATAGAGTGAATACTTTTCATAGTACCGTAAGTGTAGGCATTATTATAGTGTAAATATTATTCCTGTGAGACCAATCTGTGAATCTGCCGCCTTTGGTAACACATAGGACTGTCAGAGATTCCAGGTAATGTTTTGAGAAACAGCACTATGGATTGATACCTAAGACAGCAAATCCTGAAGGACCACATTTTTCTTTGATGGTTAGAATTTCATGTCTTCCAAAATTGGATGAGGTTCTAGGGTTGTCTTGACTGATGGTTAATTGCCAGAAGAGTTGCTAGCAACATACTATTCTTTTATGACCCTGACATTTCATATTAGTTGTCAATATGAGTTAGATATCTTTTTTTTGTGTGTGTGGCACTGGGGATTGAACCCAGGGGCATTTCTACCTCCAAGCTACACCCCCAGCCCAAGTTTTTATTCTTTATTTTGAAACAGGGTCTCACTAAGTTGCGGAGGGCCTCACTAACTAGCTGAGGCTGGCCACGAACCTGCGATCCTCCTGTCTCAGCCTCACAAGTACTGGGATCACAAGCATGTGCTACCACGCCTGGCTTAGATATCTTTTTTTAACATTTCAAATAGCATAATCCTTGGACCAAGGGCCCCTCTCCCCAGATCCTATACACTAAATCCATGACAACTGACCTATCTTATTCAAAGCTAATCATAACATCCCTTTTCTAATTCCAAGTCATTAAGTTGGGCTAAAGGAAACAACTCCAACTGTGATGTGGTTGGGATATTTCAGTGGCAAGCATGTCACAGGTTCAGGAACTGACCTTTGCCCCAGCACCTCTACAACACCAGGCTTAATGGAGAGATGGGATTGGTAGAGGCCCGGGGAACGGTAGGGGGTAGAGACTTTTGGATCTGGGCCTATGCCAGGCATGTGCCACCGTCTGCCCTTCTGCTTTGGGCTCTTTTCTCTTTGCATTTTACTTTCCTCGTTGTTTTTCAATTACATACTTTCTAGGAAATGGGACAGAATGCATCAGCATTATTGAACATTTTGCACTCTATCAGAAGTGTGCTTAAATTTCTGTGTAAAGAGAATAGATCGGACTGAGCCAAGGAAGAAGGATTCAGGGGAAATGGTGCAAAGTAACAAACTCTAAAATCTCCAACTGCAAGTGTTCTGGACACAATGGAATTGAAATTATGAAGCTGAGCCCACAAACTGTATGGTAAAGAAATCAAAGGCACCGCCCAATGAACACGGGTAAAGGGGAGACAAGTGGGGAGGGAGTCTTCCCAACCCAGTCAAACAGCTCAAAGTTCAGAGATCTTCTCCACCCTGACAGTACCAACTCTGGGAATGGGGAGACACTGCCTTAATTCATAATTTCAACAACACAGGAAGTCAGTTTTCAAATTTTCCTATGAGGTCAAGAATGCCGAGGTTGGTTTGCAACTATAAAGCATTTTAAACTCCTCTTGCAGGCTTTAAGTGCTCAACATCTACGTATGTGATGCCGCATATACTTGACTACACAGATACGATTTGTGTATAATTCCATTCCCAACAGGCACGGAGGAGGCAATACATCTTATACTCAACGGCCACCAAAGAGCACCAGGATGAATGGTTAAGTCCAAACACTGACACATCCCCCTAAATTTTCAACGCCGGGCTTGCGGTTTCAGCCCCCTGACTCCCATTCCCTGTAATGGAAGTCAGGTGGCAAAACCCTAATGCAAACTCCTTGGAAATCTAGAAGACGGCATAATGATGTTCTTTGTTTTTGCTATGGAAACATTTATATGGGACACAGGTTCAACTGTCCATGAAATGATGCACTAATCTCCAGAGTTCACAATGTAATTTGGAGTATATTTTCTTCTCCATGTGCATGCAATTGTGAAGGTAATTGCCACCCTGAAGGTAAAGATGCTGGGTGTCCCCCACATAACACACACAGCTACATTTGGAACTATCTCAGAGCCAGATACTCCTTTTGTGCATCCAGAGAAAAAGTCCAGGAAACTAGCTGACTTCAATGTTTTTGTTGTATGCAATCTTTCTAGAGAACATCTGATCTTTCCTTGACAAGTCTTGTTGTTTTTCATAAACTAGTTTGTTGTGAAAAATCAGTTCAATTTCTGGCTGGAATGGCATCCTTGACTTAGTATGATAAACCAAGAAACAGCTCTCTTTCCTCTCGAATTTATAAATTCTACTTGCATGCCATAGATGTGTAAATTCTGAAAACTAAACCAGCTTAATAATACAAAGGGTTGATTTTAAAGATACTGGAGATTTATTAAATTCAATGTTAATGCTACAACTATTCTTAGATTGGTCTGAGGTTGAAAGTCAAAGAGCCCTCCATTATACTTGGGAAGTGAAATCACTATATTAATTTGTGAAAACTATTTTTTTTTTGCGGTACCGGGGATTGAACCCAGGGGCGTTCTACCTCCGCGCTACGCCCCCGGCCCTATTTTTTATACTTTATTTTGAAACCGGGTCTCACGAAGTTGCAGAGGACCTCACTAAGGAGAGAGAGAGCGAGAGAGAGAGACAGGGAGAGAGAGAGAGAGAGCGAGAGAGAGAGACAGGGAGAGAGAGAGCGAGAGAGCTGAGGCAGGCCGCGAACCCGGATCCTCCGGTCTCCGCCTCCCAAAGTACTGGGATTACGAGCGTGCGCCACCACGCCCAGCTGTGAAAACTATTTTTTAAAAATTAAATTAAGTGGGTTACAAACACAGGATTGCATTATTTAATTGCAAAAAAGAATTTAATGATAACTTCTTTTTCAATTGTATCCCATCACCACATGATGAATCAACTGCAAATTAACTGTCCTACACACAGTTTGATATCTATCTCATGTTTTAAAGTATTGCTATTCTTTCTTCTAAATTTGACTAAATACTCCTCAAGAAATATTTAAAAAAAAAGTATAAGAGAAACTTCTCTTTCCTCCTAGCATCTGACAGAGTGGAGTTCATTACTGGAACTCAGTAAATGCTTGTACATGTATTGATTGATTGCCAGAATTCTGCTTTGTGATTCCTTTTAATATTTCAGATTCTGAAAGGTCATTATCATAATCATTGTAAACCTCATTTATCTGCTCATGATACTGTTCTAGGTGCTACACAAAATTTAGCCTGAGATCTCAAAACTATCAGAATAACTGAACGGACATTGATTGACACACCAATCAGGAAAGATGGCACCTGCGGTTGGAGTTTGGAGTGATTCACTGAGACATTTTTAATTAAATTTACTGAACTCATATGTAACCCACCATTTCATTCCAAAAATACTTAGAAGCATTTTTATAGCAAAAAATACAGTCATAATATAAAAGCAAGATATCTGGACTAATGGAAGAAATCAGTAGGATGATGAGAGTGAACGTGAATGATGAGAGTATAATTCACTACAGCCACGGGAAGGAGGGAGATAGCTCAGGCCAGAGTTTTCAACCTCAGCACTATTGACATTTTGGCCGGATGATACCTTGTTTTGGAGAGTTGCCTATGTGCGTGGATACTTAGAAGCATCCCAGGTCTCTTTTTTTTTTTTGCGGTACTATTGGGGATTGAACCCAGGGGCATTCTACCTCCGAGCAACACCCCCAGCCCTATTATTTTTATTCTTTATTTTGAAACAGGGTCTCACTAAGTTGCAGAGGGCCTCACTAAGTAGCTGAGGCTAGTCCCGAACCCGGATCCTCTGGTCTCAGCCTCCCAAGTACTGGGATTACAAGCATGCGCCACCACTCCCGGCTCAGCATCCCAGGTCTCTAACTACTAAGCACCTCCCTTCTTCTCCTCCTGTTATGATGACCCCCAAATGCCTCCAGATGTCACATTGTTGATGTTTACATAGTTCTACCATAAAAGTAGAGGATATTAAAATAAAGGACAAAGTAGGGCAGGCAATTAGAAGCTCTCAAGAGGCTGGCTGAATCACCCAGAGTCTGCTGAAGTGGCTGAATGACAGCTGTTTGTCCTGTACATTGGTCATAGCTGCTGATCTTAATGAATCAGAGTAACAGGGAGGGAAGTGTCTCAGATTTCTTATGATGCCTTTATCAAGTTGTCTCAGCTTGAGTAGTGATGGGACTTCCTGTTTTGAATATCCTAATATTTAACATTTTTCATAGATTTCAATAAGATGTTGTATTATACTATGGAGCGAGAAGTAATGTAGAAAAGAGCTTGGAATTAAACTGATCCCAACTGGATCCCAATACAGCTGTGTAACTATGATCTTCTATTTGACATCGCTAATCCTTACCTAAAAATGGGTGTAAGAGTATTATATATTATATTATATTATATATAATATATATATATATATAATCATATATAGTATACATGTATATTATATATGTAGGAATGTTATAAAATAATACTTATATAATTATAAATATTTATGAAAATGCTAGGTTATAAAATGTTTAGAATATTATTTAACATTTTAAAAATAAGTGCTATTTGCTATATTTACTCTGGAAAATTTGTAGATCTTAATATAATGAGAAAAACCACCACTTACCATCCACCTAGTCCTCCCCCCCATCCCAGGAAAACATGTATTTGCCAAATACTCTATTTCCTCAGGTGAAATCATTATTTGGTTTTTGTTAACTTACTGAGATCATCCCTGGTAGCAAATTTCCTTTAGCACTACTTTACTGAGCCATGGACTCTTAATCCCCACCCCACTGACCCTCAAGGAACACTTTCTTTTTATTTTCAATTATTAGGCTCTTAAACAGAATCAAACTATAATTCAAAGATTAGAAAGATTTATGCTGACTTGCTCAATACCAAATACATGTCTAAATTTTGACTGATTGATAGTTAATCCCTCATCAAACACTAATTTTCTGTAGATTAGTGGATTATGAAATGCATCCAAAAGATCTTATTAAGCACTCAGTTCTATACTGAGTCAAGCATAAACATATATATTTTTTGAAACATATTTCAAAAAATATGCATTTCTATTTTCACAAAGGCCAAGTACTGCAACAAGTATTTTTGAGAACCTACGAAGGCAAGTAGGAAATGTTAAGACATGTAAAATTCAATTTAGCTACTCTCATCAAATTTGCAATTGCTAGTGTAGACGAGACTCATGTGAACAGACTTGGAACATTCCATAGGAATTAAGGAAAGTGGTACAAGGATGAGCTGGAGACAGTGTGGCAGGTAGAATTGGTAATATGTATCCCTTTATAAAATTTTAAGTACTTTGTTTCCCTCTTTTCCTCCCTCTGTCTGTCTCTCTCTATTATATGTGTACACACAGACATAAATATACACACATAGATAATATTTATACTACACATGCTAAAATTAGTATATATTTCATAGTTCTTCATTTTATAAAAATGAAATTATTCTACAATTTTTGTGAACATATTTCTTTACCAATGTATGTGAATATTTTTATTATTTTCAAAATTTGAATAATATCATATAATATGGATGTGCCATAATTTAAATAATCTCCTATTTATGCTCATTTAAGTCGGTTTTCAAATTTCCTCTCCTATGAAAATGCTATGATGAACATTCTGTGGGCTATGTAGTTCTAAAGTGGAATCCTTGAATCAGACGGTATGAATATTTAAGAAACATTTTCTGGGGCCGGGCGTGGTGGTGCATGCTTGGAATCCCAGTACTTTGGGAGGCGGAGACCGGAGGATCCGGGTTCGCGGCCAACCTCAGCGCGCGTGCGCGCGCGATCTATTTCTCTCTCTCTCTCTCTCTCTCTACCTAGTGAGGCCCTCCGCAACTTCGTGAGACCCTGTTTCAAAAATAAAGCATAAAAAAATAGGGCCGGGGGCGTAGCGCGGAGGTAGAACGCCCCTGCGTTCAATCCCCGGTACCGCAAAAAAAAAAAAAAAGAAACATTTTCTGATTCACCAAATTATCCTCCAATAAATTGCCCTTGCTGATAGTCCTATGGAGATAGAGCTCTTTCGCCCATACCTGCATAGTATCAGTCTTTTTTATTTTTGCTTATCTAATAGATGAAAATTACTATATCCACCAAGAGTCTGAAGAAAGAGCCTGTGGAATGGGAGAAAAGTTTTGCCAGCTACTCCTCTGACAGAGAACTAATATCTAGACTATATAAAGACCTATATAAAGAATGGCAATCATGCCGGGCATGGTGGCGCATGCTTGTAATCCCAGTACTTTGGGAGGCAGAGACCAGAGGATCCGGGTTCGCGACCAGCCTCATCTCTCTCTCTCTCTGTCTCTCTCTCTCTCTCTCTCTCCCTCTCTCTCTCTCTCTCTCTCTCTCCCTCTCTACTTAGTGAGGCCCTCCGCAACTTCATGAGACCCAGTTTCAAAATAAAGTATAAAAAATAGGGCCG
>PVJS01000166.1:137063-160921 GCA_004027185.1 Glis glis | reverse complement strand
GAGAGAGAGAAAGACAGGGAGAGAGAGAGAGAGAGAGAGCTGAGGCTGGCCGCGAACCTTGATCCTTCAGTCTCCGCCTCCCAAAGTACTGGGATTACAAGTGTGCGCCACCACGCCCGGCATGAATTTTCCTCTTAATACTGCCTTCAGGGTGTCCCAGAGATTTTGATATGTTGTGTCTCTGTTTTCATTCGTTTCTAGGAATTTCTTGATTTCTCCCCTCATTTCTTCTTTTACCCATTCCTCATTCAGCAGTGTGGTATTCAGTCTCCACATGTTTATGAGGTTTCTCTGGGTCTTATAGTTGATTTCTAGTTTCATTCCATTATGGTCTGAAAAGACGCAGGGGATTATGTCACATTTGTTGAACTTGCTAGTACACACTTTGTGGCCTAGGATATGGTCTATTTTAGAGAAAGTTCCATGAGCAGCTGAAAAAAATGTGAATTCAGCTGTAGTTGGGTGGAATATTCTGTATGTGTCTACTAGGTCCATTTGGTTTATGGTGTTCCTTAGGTCTGAGGCATCTTTACTGACCTTTTGTCTTGAAGATCGATCTAGTGGTGTGAGAGGTGTATTGAAGTCTCCCAATATTGTTGTATTGGGATCTATGTATGATTTAATGTCGTGTAGAGTTTCTTTTATGAAAGTAGTTGCACCTATGTTTGGGGCATAAATGTTGGCTATTGTTATATCCTTTTGCTGGATTGTTCCCTTTACCAGTAAGAAATGTCCTTTGTATCTTCTGATAAGTTTAGGTTTGAAGTCTAATTTGTCTGATATCATAATTGCTACTACTCCTGCTTGTCTTCGAGTTCCATTAGCATGGATTACCTTGCTCCATCCCTTCACCTTTAGTTTGTGCGTATCTTTACTTGCTAGCTCCAGATTATCCAGGAAGACACTAAAGTCTTAGGTGTTTCGAAACTCTATTGAGAACCTAAGTAGGTAAGAGGCTGACTGTCTGTTTTCAAAGTTGTAACATCTCCGCAGATTCTTACTATGACCATCTCTCTTCTAGCTTGCTTCAGCAAAGATTTTCCGGATTTATTCTCTTCTGAGTGGGACTGGAAGGGCTTTGCATTCTCTTAGGCACTGTATTGGTGGCACTCTACCAACACTGGCTTGAGATGGCCATTGAAGGCTCTTGAGGTTGGCCCAATGCCAACTGGAAGGGCAGGCTGCCCTAAATGTCCAGTAATTGTAGGTAGCCAAATACAGTGCAGTGCTTTGGAATTACAGCACTTGGCTGACCTTGTCAAGAGAACTGTTTAATGTCTCCATTTTGGTTGCTTAGTTATTTGCTGATATACACCAAGATCATACAGAGCTGCCACTGCAGGGAACCAATAGTGAGACAGACAAGGATCAAAATAGCATGAGCTGTGGCAAGAATTTCCATGGTCATTTCAGTGACAACTCAGGTGACTACAGTAATCTTAAAATATACTTTTATTGGTAGAGTGTATTTACACATCATCTTTATTGTGGGTGTGGCCTGCTTTAAGAAATACAAATTAACAATGCAGATAAATAAGGGAGTGATTGTGTATTGAAAAGACATAATGAAGCCGGGCGTGGTGACGCATATTTGTAATCTCAGTACTTGGGAGGCTGAAACCCGGAGGATCCGGGTTCGGGTTCACAACCAGCCTCAGCTACTTAGTGAGGCCCTCTGCAACTTAGTGAGACCCTGTTTCAAAATAAAGAATAAAAATAGGGCTGGGGGTGGAGCTCGGAAATAGAATGCCCCTGGGTTCAATCCCCAGTGCAAAAAAAAATAAGAAAAGGCATAATGAATTTATGGATGGAGTCAGTGTAAAATCTTCTTAAATATCAATGAAATGCATTTAAAATACAATCTATCACATATAATATTGTTTACTGTGTTTTTGAGAGTACGATCATTGGGTTAAGGGCTGTTCACATACATATGCTTTGAAGAAATGTAATTCAGGAAATTTGATGAGATCTAATTTTAACACATTTTCATATTTCTATACATTCAAGAAATATTCATGAAGGCCCTACTATGAGTAAGGCACTCTACTATATTTTAGTACATTGACTTGGTAGATCTTGGGTGAGGCCAGATTCTGCATTCCCAACAAGTTCCCAGACCACCCTGAGTAGCAAGTGTTTCTAGAGATTCAGGCAGGAATGACAATGAGGAGGCATTAGTCTCATAGCCCAGCACCACTGCAGGATGTCTGGGGACGATGCTACTGCCAGCTAATGGGTGGGTCTCTACTGCTGCATGCCCTGGCTCCCACTGCTACTGTTGCTCAGTGAGTGTGTAGTCCCTGTAGCTGGAGCGAGTTTCTATTGTTCCAGTCTCTAAGACCTGAGAACCTGGGGGGCCAACCCAGGTAGCACACCTGCACTCTATTTCCTGGAGAGTAGGAAAAGCTGGTATCTGTTTCATTCTGTGTCTGTGGTAGAAGACAGGTCCTGCTTTCCACCATGACTCACCACAGGAGAAATTCCTCAGATCTAGATCAGCAGTCGGGCAGCCAAAATGATGGTAAATGTCCACTATAGGAATTATGTGAATATTATATGTATATATGTATTTATTCCATTTCATGATGTCTTCACCTTTACACTATCCACTGTGCAGAGACTAAATTTCCAGGAGCCTGTGAAACCACATGGCTTTAACCTTGGGCACACGCCCTCTCTTCCCCCGGTCTCAAAGGGAGGAAACAGCTCTCCTGTGTGACATGTCATACTCATGTGGCCCTTTTCTTATTTGCAGTACGAAACACTCCACATTCTGATTTTCATTTGCTTTCTTTTCCTTTAGCTGCAGGTTTTTCTTGGGTCAGGAAATTTTCTCTGGCTTTAGTTTATGAGGGTCAACGAACTCCCAAAGGTATTTCATACATTCTCATGATGGGATTTCCAGGGCCATTTCTCCAATATTAAAAAATAAACGTAAATCTTATGCTGCAGTTAAGAAGGAGAAATGCCAAAGTGTATACCTGTTTGTTCCCCTTTTAGGATCACTATCCCCATCCAAACTGTAAGCTGGCTTTCATTAAAATGTGACATTTATCTTTCCAGAGTGAATTTGTCTTCCTATGATAAGAATAGAAAATGTCACAATTTGCTGCAAAAAGTAAATAAATACAGGAAAGGATAAATGATAGTTTTTAATGAAAACCATAATTTAAAAAGAATACCTATCTTTGCCGGGCGTGGTGGCGCACACTTGTAATCCCAGTACTTTGGGAGGTGGGGACCGGAGGATCCGGGTTCGTGGCCAGCCTCAGCTCTCTCTCTTTCTCTCTCTCCCTGTGTGTCTCTCTCTCTCTCTCTCTACTTAGTGAGGCCCTCCACAACTTTGTGAGAGCCGGTTTCAAAATAAAGTATAAAAAATAGGGCCGGGGGTGTAGCGCGGAGGTAGAACGCCCCTGGGTTCAATCCCCGGTACGGCAAAAAAAAAAAAAAAAAAGAATACCTATCTTAGATATCTCATGGTGTATATCAGTGGTGGAGCACAGGCTTAGCATGTGTGAGGCTCTAGGTTTGATCCCCAGCACCACAAAAATAAATAAATGAATAAATAAATTCGAACATCCCATTGAAAGATGCTCATTAAAACACTAGTATAAGCCAGGCGTGGTGGTACATATCTGTAATCCCAGTACTTAGGAGGCTGAGACAAGAGGATGGCAGGTTTAAGGTTAGCCTCAGCAACTTAGTGAGACCCTGTTTCAAAGTAAAAAATAAAATAGGGCTGAGGGTGTAGCTCAGAGGTAGAATGCCTCTGGGTTCAACCTCTAGTACCAAAACAAGACAAAATAAAACAAAAAAAAAAACTGTAATATAAACTTCCATTTCCACCTCTGGCCTCCCATTGCTGGCCAGTGAAGGGAAAAAATCACAACAGACACTTCTTGCCGGGGCAGTGAAAAAAGACAGTGGGCTTAGACTGTCGGGTTAGACAGGAAAAAGGGGCCCCGGACTGTCATTTACTTGAATTTCTCACTTTTGAATCAGTTGTTGCCATAGCCCATCAATAGAAGGGTTCAACTGGTGGAGTGGGCATGAATCCTCGGGGGCTGGTGGGACTGCCCCAACCCAGGCACAGGATGGGCAGAGAAGCTGCACTTTATTTTCATCTCTAGACAAGCAGGAAATCTTTGGCTCACCGAATTAAAGAACTATGGGTAACTTCAGCATTTACTTCACAAATATAGCAAATCGGAACCATATTTGACTGGAGTTCAGTCCCAGGACCTGATTTTCATTCTGTTTCTGACACTCTTTCCTCATATGATGAATGAGATGATCATAAAAATGTTTTCTTCCTTTAAAGTCATGTGAGCTTAAAGACTAAAATAATTTCTAGCTATAAAACACTGTTAGAAGGAAAGGGGCGGGATTAGAAAATGACTTGAGAGATGGGGAAATGAAAAACTTTAAGAAAAATTTTAAGAAATACCTAAAGCTGGGCATGGTGGCGCACACCTATAATCCCAGTACTTTGGAGACTGAGACAGAATGATCACAGGTTTGAAGCTAGCCTCAGCAACTTAGCAAGACTCTTAGAAACCTAGTGAGACCCTGTTTCAAAACAAAACATAAAAGAGGGCTGGGAATGTAGCTCAGAGATAGAATTTACCTGGGTTAAATCCCCAGTAAAACACAGAGAAAGAGAGAGAGATAGCTGGGCATGGTGGTGGGCACGGTGGTGTATGCCTGTAACCCCAGAACATGGGAGGATGAGATTCAAGGCCAGCCTCAGAAACATAGCAAGACCCTCAGCAACTTAGTGAGACAGTGTTTCCAACTAAAAAATAAAAAAGGGTTGAGGGTGTAGCTCAGAGGTAGAATGCCCCTGGGTTCATCCCCAGTACCAAAGGTGGAAAAATAGGGATAGAGGTATAGCTCAGAGGTAGTAGCCCCCCTGGGTTCAATTCCCAGTATAACACACACACACACACACACACACACACACACACACACGGAAGATGGGAAATATAGAGATATCTTCAGAAGTAGTTAATAAGAGGAACCTTACTCAAAATAACCTCTTGTCATGCCCCTCATTCCCTCAGGCTATGGACTGAGGGAGATACTTTGACATAACAATCAAGTTGATTCGATTGTTCTCGGCAGCTAATGACTATTTCTTGAGTAGCTTTATTCTGAATGAGACAGTTAGAGGAAACCTCCAGGAGGTAAAATGACTGTGGTTATCAGTGGAGGTAGCCAGAACATCGCACTCCATGGGCAATCAGGCCTACTACTGGAATTCCTCTATCCTCAATCCTTAAGGTCCTTCTCTTGAGTAAAGGACAAACAATCACTATGTTCAGACCCAAGAATCGTGATTCCGAACCAAGGAAGAGAAAATAATCAGGAACCAAATTTTAGCCACTGTAATGAAGGCATCTGAATGAAGGTGCCTGCTTTTTATTTTATTTTTATTTTCTACAAACTATTTTTGATATATTGAAAAAAAGAAAAGGGGAGCCTGAGTTTTAAGAAAGTAATTATTTTAAAATTCTCTTGTAGTTAAAAGTTACATGGATCTGGATGGATATTCTTACCAGTTTGTGTTTTTAATTTTTGACTTGAATGGTGAATGGGAGCAAGCAGAAAGGAATTTTATTCTGCGTTGACACTGAATGCCTATAGCACCACAAGACACTTTTTGAATTCCTACTGAATGCCAATTGTTCATATAGAGAATTCAGCATTTATGAAACCTCTGTGAGATTGATGCGATAGCCCTCATTTTGGAAGTGAATTGTGTATAGCAACTCTGAAGAATAGGGGAGACCCTCAGAATTACATGGGGGTCAGACTCAGGTCTTCTCCCTTCAAGTCAGATGTAGTTAGAACAGCTATTGAGTTTCTGGAATCATCTGGAAGGCAGCTTGGCTGTGAAAGAGAATATATTTGGCTCAATTGCAAAACAAGACACTGACCAGCAAAGGCCTAGAAACATCAAGGCTTGACCAGCCCCAGCCATCATTGTATACTGGGACCATGAACCTTACACATGTCTCTTCTGAAGCAATGTTATACGCCTCTCCATCCACGTGTTGAACAAATGAGTGAGTGAATGAATGAATGTGCATGCCTCTCTCTGGAAGAGGTAGGATTATGACTGACTACACAAAAGTATTTTCCAAAAGAATGAATCTTCCTAAACCCAAGAAGTTGAAGTGCCAGTATCTTGGATTGATCTCTATCTTTATTTTCTGGAAATAGATTTTGATCTAACTAATCAGAGTGGTCCTGTAGCTTGGGTAAACATCTCAATCTATTCAAGTTCAGTTCTGAGGACTATCATACAATGACAAATGACCAAGGACACTAGGTCTGGAGCTCACTGACCTGTGGAAAGGAGACTTTCTGGAAGATGAGACCACATGCTCTTGTGTAATTTATCAGAGTTACCAAAAAAAAAAAAACTGCACACAAACCAATGATTTTCTGTTAGCAGGTAAACCCTGAATTGTTTGCTAATCAGGAGAGTCAGTTAAAAGCAACTCCATATTTTAATATTTTACTTCCTGTAGGTAGCTTTATACATTATCAAGAAACAGCAAACTCCCTTTCTCATAAATCAAAGACATGAAATAGAATATTCAGAATTGGACAGGACCAGCACATCAGAATTCACTTTCTCAACTGTAAGATATTGCAGACCATAGATAAGAGTCAGGCTCAGGATAAAAGCAATATCTAAAAATAGGTTCAAAAATTTTAAAGTTGAGGGAAAAAACCTAACAAATGTGTAACTATGGAATATTGGAAATAAGCATCAATCATGAGAGATAAGGTAAAAAATATGGCATGTCAGTGCAGCAGAGACTATGTCATACAATATGGTGATGGATAGAGTGACTCTCAACCTTTCTACCTGTTTCCACATTGTTCCACATATGCACAGGACTCTCACGCAGAGGATGAAGGACATAATGAGAACCACAGATTCAGAGCTCTATTTATTGGCATAGGAAAATGTCCAAGCATATTGCTGATTGAAAAAGCCAGGTTCTAGGAAAGTATGTATGATTTCTACTGTCTTATTTGTGCTTTTCTGTACAAATAATTTGATTTTATCTCAGTACTAAGGATTGAACCCAGGGCCTCCTGTGTGCTAGGGAACACTTTACTGCTGAGCTTCATCCCCAGCACCTCCAACCCTGTGTCTTTTTAAAAATTTATTTTTTTGCCACAGGGTCTCACTACATTGCCAAGACTGGCCACAAATTCCTGATCAACCTCAGTCTCCTGAGTAGCTGGGAGTATGCCACCACATCTGGCTAATAATTTAAATCTTATAATAAAAAATATATCATCTTTATACTCAGAAGAAAGAAAACTAGAAAGCATTAGAGAAAGCAAAAAGTAATATTGTAATCACTAGCAGTAGCAATCAGCAATTGGTTTAGAAATGTGAAAACAATTTTTATTCTCAAGAGATTGTAACAGTTCTTTAGAATCCACCTCAATTGGGTGGTCTTGTATTTAATCACTTTTTCTAGCATTTGGATCATATGTATAAATACAAGCCCTAAATGGAATCCACCAAAATATTCACATGAAAATCAAAATCTAAATATACAATTTGGACTAAACATCTGAGACTTAGTCTAAATAATACCAAATGTTTAGCTGTTTTCTAGCATGTACAAAAAATATGTAAATGATGAAGTTTTCATTTGTCATGCAGACATTGTTAGAATTATCAAGATGCAGCTTAGAAGGGGAGGCGGCAAGGGCATTTGGTTTTACACCTGTCTTTTCAGGGACATTTGTATGCAAGACAAATAACAATGTCAGTAACAATGTCTCAAACACAAAGGACATCAAAATGTACAGGACACATCAGAAGTAGTGGCAGAATTCAAACAGCACTCTATTGTTAGAAGATGACGCCACACTCACGTACTAGTTCGGTACTCGAGAGATATCAAACTATTTTATTTTATTCTTTAACTCCCTATTCTCACAACCACTCGATATTTCTGACACCAGGTGTGTGGGTGTCTTTCCCCTCACACTAACTAAAGCAGATTCCCCAACAGACACCGGCGGATGTCCTCCAATTCAACTCAATTCTGATACTATTTACCTGGAGGTAGCATGGGATCCCATGGGCAGAGGGCTGAGTCCCACAGGACTGCCAGTGGCAAGCACAGGCTGTGTTCTAGGCTTCTGAATGACGGCTATAAATCGGGATTCCTATGGACCAATTAATTTGTTACAGTGGCTCAGGGAACTCAGGGACACTTTACTTACGTTTGCCAGTTTATTAATAAAGGATACAACGAGACAACCAGAAGTAAAGGATGCATAGAGCAAGGTATGGGAGATGGGCACAGAGCTGCATTCTCTCCCCAGTGCTACCCCCAGGAATCTCCATATGTTCAGCTACCTAAAGGGTCCCCAAACCCAGCACTTTGGGGTATGTGAGGAAGTTTCATTACATGGCAGGATTATCAAATCATTGGCCACTGGTGATCAGTTCGACCTTCGGCCTTTCTCCTTTCCCAAGGAGTTGGGGGTAGAAAAGTCACTATCTTTATTTTTGGTGTTGCAGATTAAACCCAAGGACATTCTATTTTCAAGCTACACCCCCAGCCATTTTTTAATTTTTAAACAGAGTCTCACTGAGTTGCTGAGGCTGGCATCGAACCTAGATCCTTCTATCTCAGCCTCCCAAGTACTGGAATGAGAGGTGTGAGTCACCATGCCAGCAAGACAGATCATTTAGATGCTAATGTAGTGCAAGGAGAGAGATGGGAACAGTATGGGCCAGGATGGTGGCTGCCAGCCCAGAGTGCACAGGTGATCCCATAAATATATGTTTTATTTTTATTTGTAATAAAAACAAATCATAATATCAGGCTGAAGATTTAAATGATTCTCTTACCCTATGTCTTTAAAACTTTGGTATGTGAGCATTAATGTTAAAAGAACTGCAGACAACTGGGGAGAACTAGATTTTGGATTAAGCAGTAATGCTTGTCCCCTCTGTAGTCTGATTTTCTGCAATGAATGAATGAATGTTGGCATAGAAAGCTAAACCACACAACGCACAGAGAATTTTAATATTCCGTAAACAATCATGATTGCAGTCACCAAGTGCAGAATCTGTGCACCGTGAGTGCTCCCAGCCTCCTTTAAAATAGTACAGCTGTTGCATTAATGGGCCAGAATCCAGGGTAATATCAAGGAATAAAAATTGTTGAGTTTGATTAGTTCTAGTGGATGTCATCTTCAAAATGCGACTAATTTGATAATACCAGAGCATTTCCGAGGGAAGAAAGAAAATAACGATAATGTTATGTAAATAGATACATTATTATTTTCGTCTCTTTTGACATCAGCCATTCTAGAAGCAAAATGACAGTGAGGATGTGAGAAATAAGTGAAGCAGCCTTTTCTGTCTGTAGATAATTGCATGATGAGCTGACAGCTCTGGGCCAGAGGATGGAGAGTGGACCCAGCCCAGGCTGGCTGCATCTGCGTAACTGTGATAGTAACTCACTCTCACACTCTCGGAATGTTTAATATGTTCTGGGTCTTTTGCTAGAGGCTTCACATAGGTTGTAGCATTGAATCGTCACCGCCACTCTGCAGAGTAAGTACTGTTGTCGCTGTTATTTTACAGATGTGAAAATTGAAGCTCTGAAAAGTTAAGCAAGTTCTCAAGGTCACCCAGCAAGAGGTGGAGCTGGCATTTGTACTCAGATGGACCTTGGCTTCCTCAACCACTGCCTTCCATTGTTTCTCCAAGTCTGCCAGGTAAGGAGGGCTGCACTGTAGGTAACCCACCAGGTTCTGGGGCCTCAAGTTCCAAGTCAGCTTTTGGGGGAGGAAAATTGAAGATCTTTTCTTTTAAATCTTATGTCTTGGAGATACTTTCATCAAGCCCAAGTCAAGGCCATTTGTTTGCCGTTGTCAGTGAAAAGTACTCCCTCTCCCTGCCTCTCTTCCCATGTCCCCCACTTCTTGAAGCTGATCTAGAGAAGAGTTAAATCTATACCTAGTTAGGATGAAAGAGGGAAAGAATGGGCCTGGAAATGCTTAGAATTAAAACTTGGGCTTTGATCCCCCACTGACATTGCTATGATTTGGATAATTGTCCCCCAAATGTCTGTATATTAGAGGCTTGGTCCACAGCCCATGGCACTTTGGGGGAAGTGGAGGAACTTTTAAGAATGGGGGCCTACTGGGAGAAAGTTAGGTCGTCAAGTTAGGTTCCCTTGAAGGGGCTACTGGGACCCTGCCCTCTTCCTGTCTCTCTTTTCTTTCTGGCTGCCATGAGGTGATGAGGTTGCTTCCTGCCATGAAGCACTGCCTCGCCACTGGCCCAAACAACAGAACCGGCTTGAACATGCCCAGTGAACATTAAAAGCTCCTGGAGATTCAAATTGCTATAAAACCCAACGCCTCCTTGGTTCACACGCTAAGTAAAAATAGGACAAAGCTTACTCAAGGAGGGAGATGAGTGGCCAAGCATTTTCAGCACTCGAGCCAGGCTTTATCATCTCTACTAAGTAGAGGAAGGGCAGCAGGTGTGTGTCCAGTTCTTTTTGCTCCCATTGAGGGAAAATAAGGCGATTTCATCTGGACACTTTTTCCCTCAACTTTTTGTGAAGGACTTAGTTATTTACTCTTATTCTCTGGAAGACGAATTCTCCATGAAAACACAATATTGAGCCAGTCATAGTGACACATGCCTGTAATCCCAGTACTTGGGAGACTGAGACAGGAGGATTGCAGGTTTGAGGCCAGCCTCAGCAACTTAGACCCTGTTTCAAAATGAAAAATAAAAATGGCTGGGGGTGTAGCTCAGAGGTAGAGTGCTGCTGGGTTCAATCCCAGAACTATGCACACATACCACAGTATTGACCACCTTTATTGCTTTGGGTTGTATATTTAGACCAAGACATTATATTACTCACTAATGGTCACTATAATAACCATCAGAATTATTGGGATTCATTTGTAGAGAAAACTTCAGATGTCTTTAAGACATCTTCAAAGTGGTCACAGTTCTCTTAATTAATCATCAAAATTCATGACATATCACTAAGATTTTAGATAAGAAATCATTTTTAAAAATCCTGCTACTGAGCATGGTAAAATCATTTTCAAAGATAATACAAATTTAATGATGTGTGTTGAGCAATGGAACACTTAAAACATTCCTGGATGACAGCTAAAATGGACCTAGAGTATGCCAAAAAACCTACAATTTGAATGGAGAAGCACAATTGTGATTTATATTATTAAACTGGAAAATGTGACTGAAACATCTTTTTTTTTTTAACAATTAAAGAGGTTTTCTCTCCTTTGCCTTCTTCACCTTCCATAATGAAACTTTTATTACCCCTTCAGTTTTTGTATCATGTCCAGATTCTTACTCAAAATTTTAGCTAAGTCATGTACTATTAGTGCTTCTCACTATTTAATTAGGTTCAAAATATTACTATTTGATTAAATACAAATGATTCACCAATATGTCTGCATGAAACTCCCCTGGGAAATAATAAAGGAGATTTCTATTGGGAAGTCGGAAGTGCTGAATTAGTGAGCTGGATCTACATCTTTACTGCAAAGTTTAAAACCACCCCAGTTCTTTTAACTGTTAGAGGTCACCCAATTAAGGAATAGATTTTTATTGAGCATAAAATATTCTGGGCAAGGTGATACACTAGGCATATTGAAATATAGAGAGAAGGAATCAGGTGATTTGAAATAGGTATGTGAAAATATTATGAAGCATATAAAGTAAGTGAAATGTCAGTGTGAGTAATGAATGCTGAAGAAATGCAAAGAGGGCCTCGGCTTCTGTTGGCAGTCATCTGGGGACGCTGACTGGAGAAGGCAGGATTGAGTGGACCCTTAGGAGGGTGGCATGGTGCCAACGTGAGTTGCCTCAGCACCACCATATATTCACCTTTTTCTTTTCATATTTTTTGGAAACCCTCTGTTGGGCAGTATACACATCACAGGAAAACCAAACTGCATCTTAAGCTCCAGGGAAGAATCCTGATTAGTCTGATTCTACACCAATCATAGCAACCCTGTCCTGTCTTCCCTCCTCTCCCCCACAATTCATGCCAATCAGTGGATGGCAGTTCCCTAGCAATTGGTATAAAAACAGGCACAAGCCCTAGATGGGTCTAAAAGGAAAGACCTTTATTTCATAGTTGGGCACAAGATTTGTACTCTCTCCCACTATACATGAGAAGGATGTTGGCTGCCTCGGTTGATTCTGGCCTCCGTGAGGGATGCTGCTCTGGACACGAGCTGATACGTGGAGGAGGCTGAGGCTGGAGAAGAGGAGAGATGTGGAGTTGGAGCTCTGTTAGTATTGGGCCTGGAGCTTGATCGGCCTCTGAATCGCCTGGTTGTGAGACCACACGTTCCCTCCATATTTAAGCCAGTTAGAGTCAGGTTTTCTGTAACTTCCAGACAAAATCATCATACCTGCCCTCTGTCATAGAGGATATACATCGGTTACCTTCCTAGCATTGATTTCCCTTTTTTCCCTAACCACCTGGTTTTCTTTTGGGGACACTTGCTCCACCATTTTGCCATGTGGTTGGAATGGAGGAGCTCCGGGTGAGGCCATTCCCTGGATGCCCTGCTAGATTTAGGCATGGCGTCAGAGGTAGGGAAAGTTGCTGAGGAAGCAACAAGATTCTACTCTTTCCCACAGGAGAACCGAACACGCAGTTCTCTTTCCTCCTGGATAACAGGTAAGCATGGGGTCTATGTGAGTTTCTTGGAGCCATTGCAACCAATCACCACAAACCAAGTGGCTTCAATCAACAGAAGTCTGTTCTCTTACATTTCTGAGAGCCTGAAATCCAAGAGCAAGACATTGACAGAGAGATGCTCCCTCTGAAGGCTTAGGGTGGCAGTCCTTGGCGTTGCTTGGCCTGGGGCTGTACTACTTAGTTATCTACCACCATCGCCACATGGCCTCTCCCTGTATGTTCTATGTCCAGATGTCTCTCCTTTTAAAAGGAATAAGTTGCCAGGCATGGTGGCACATGCTTGTAATCCCAGTACTTGGGAGGCTGAGACTGGAGGATCCGGGTTCGTGGCCAGCCTCAGCTACTTAATGAGTCCCTCTGCAACTTAGTAAGACCCCGTTTCAAAATAAAGAATAAAAAAGTTAGGCTGGGGTGGAGCTTGGAGGTAGAATGCCCCTGGGTTCCATCCCCAGTATGGCAAAAAATAAAATAAAATAAATAAAAATAAAAAAAATAAAAGGAATAAGTCATTGGATTAGAGCTCATCCTTATCCAGTACGACCTCATCTTCACCTGATTACATGGCAAATACCCTGTTTCCAAACCACATTCACATATCCTTTGGTGGACAGGAATTTTGGGGTAACATTATTCAATCTAGGACAAGGCCTAGAACAGTTGCAGTTATTTTAGCTCACTTTCTGAAGGAGCCAGGCAGCATCAAAATCATCTCAGAGTAGATGATGTCATGAACTTCTGGATCACACTGTGCCTGAAGTTTGTTTTACTTTATAATTTCAATATACTTGAACCAAGATGTTTCTCTGCTTCTCTTTTTAGTTAAGCCACTCTGTGCTGGGTTTTCTGTTGCTAGTTACAGAAATACTTCCTTTGTTTTTTTCTTTTCTTTTTCTTTCTTTCTTCTTCTTTTTTTTTTTTTTTTTTTGATGATACTGGGGATTGAACCCAGGGGTGTTCTACCTTTAAACTACACCTCCAGTCCTATTTTTTTTTTTTTTACTTTGAAACAGGGTCTCACTAGGTTTCTGAGGGTTTCGCTAAGTTACTGAGGCTGGCTTCAAACCTGTGATCCTCCAGTCTCTCCCAAGTACTGGGATTATAGGGTATGCATCACCATATCCAGCTCGGAAACACTTCTAACTAAGAGAAATTGGTATGAATAGGCTGAAAGTAAGAAAAAGTTCATACTAGATAAACTAGGGGATGTCATGAGAAAAAATATCAAGAAAAAATAGTAGAAGGAGTATTTGAGTAATTATTTAGCAATGGAGAGGCATAAAGTGATATAGGTAGGTTAGTACAAGTTTTTGGAGGTCTGTAAATATCAAGCTAAATAATTAAAATCTTTCTATAAGTAGATAGCATACAAGGAGGTTGAATCAACTAATGTGATATTTTAGATTGATTAATAGTGAAATGTAGATTATATTGAAAGGGGGCAGATTAGAAGAAAAGAAACTAATTGGAAGGGGCCAGATGTCAGATCAAAATTTATTCCCTTGATGTTTCCCAATTCAGTCATTAGTACAGGGCTAGCACCTAATTTCTGGATTGGGTTTGATTCAGTCCCACTTCCCAAACCCATCTTCTTCCCGTTCCCAGAACACACTGCACTTGTTCTGAGTTAGAGGCTCTGCACAGCTGTCCCTGAAAAAGCCTGAAGTGCTTTTTCCTCCTGATCTTTGCATATCTGGATCCTTCTTATTCACTTCTGAGCTCACCTGTGGCCTCTTCAGAGAGGACTTCCCAGACCAGTCAACTAGTGTGGCCACCTGTTCCTTTCTATCTTATACCTTGCTGGCCACCAGTCCCTCTTTATCATACTGCCCTAGTTCCATTCTCTGTAGCAATAGCACCATTTGCTATTTTCCTTGTTTATTTATTATTATTTGTGTGTGTGTGTGTGTGTGTGTGTGTGTGTGTGTGTGTATGTGGTACTGGGGATTGAACCCAGGGGCATTCTGAGCTACATTCCAACCCTATTTTATTTTTATTCTGAAACAGGGTATCACTAAATTCCTAAGGGTCTCACTAAGTTGCCGGGGCTGGCCTTGAACCTGCGTTCCTCCTGACTCAGCCTCCCATGTACTGGGATTACAGGCATATGCCACCATGCCTGGCTATTTATTATTTTTTGTAGTCTGTCTCCTCCATAACTACAAAGTAAACTCTATAAGATTAAGTAGTTTGTTGGCCTTTTCATTGCTGCATCCCCAATACCTAGTAGGAGCTCAATAAATACATGTTGTTGTGGGGTATAGTGGCACATGCCTGTAATCCCAGTACTTAGGAGACTGAGACAGGAGCATCAGAGCATCACAGGTTCGAGACCAGCCTCAGCAACTTAGCAGGGCCCTCAGCAACTTAGTGAGACCCTGTTTCAAAATAAAATAGGGCTGGGGGAATAGCTCAGAAGTAGAACGCCCCTGGGTTCAATCCCCAGTAAAACACACACACACACACACACACACACACACACACACACACACACACTATGTCATATGAATGAGTCAGAAATAACTTTGGCTGTGAAGTTTTAAGATCAATGAAATATAAAGTCAACAATTTAAATAAATAGTAAAAGATTAGCAAAATTTAATAATTTAATTAATTGGGAGATAAAGAAAAAAATTTTATTTTACTCAAAAAGCATGCAGGGGAGGAGGAAGTAAAGTATGCAAGTAGTTTTTCAATGTTCCTAAAAGATAGGGGTAGTTTTCAAAACACTACTCTTGTCTATTAAGACTGTTTCCACCAGAAATGCCTTGGGCATAAAGAAAAGCCCTGGGGAACTTGAAAGGAATATATTGAAGCCTTTCTGTTTCCATTTTCCCCAGTGGTGCTTTCAAGACCAGGGATCTATAACTAGCTCTGGGTTTCTAGAGCAACTTAAGTCTCTGAAATGATTTGGAATAAGATGCATTCTGTATTTCACTGTAATTAGAATGGAGCATTCTGCTCCCTAGATTTGTTCGCTAGTAAGTAGAAACCTCTGTGCTATTTGTCTCCACAAAAGTGCTTTTGACTTCAGCATGAAGCTATTCCACTATTAATAATTGTCTGCTTTTTCTTGAAATATGCTACAGTTCATTTACCAGTCCATTAGGAAAAATCTTTGTCTCAGAGAATGAAGATCAGACAAGCCTCAGCAGAGTAATGGAAGAGCACATTCTGCCAGGCAGAGAACTTTCTATGCCTACCTTCTCCATTAGTCTCCTGGGCTGCCGGCATTTGTAATGTACCATTGTGGCTTTTGCTGAGATTATAAGGAATGAGCTTGTGTTTGATACCAATTGGCCTCTTTTGACTGAATTGGCTGGTAAATTACTTGAAGTTGCCTATTGAGGCCATGAGAAAAAAATACCAGTGTTAGCTTGAAGGAATTGGCCAGTCTGGGTAAATTGGCTACTGAGCTCAAATTGCAAACATAATAACAGCTCAAAAGAGATACAGGTCTCATATACTGTCAATCAAGTTTGGGAATGAAACTCTAAGGAAATGATAAATATTTCTGATTTACTAGAATTTCTATAGTGAATATTGTCTAAGTCTGTTTTCTGTTGCTATAACAGAATAACACAGACTGGGTAAATTATAAACAGAAGTTCATTTGGCTCATGGTTCTGGAGGCTGTGACGTCTAAGATCAAGGGGCCCCATCACAACATGGTGGAAGGTACCACAGGGAGAGAGAACATAAAAAACAGAAAAAGAGGAGTGTGGAGAAAGGGGGCCAAATCCTCCATTTTATAACTAAGCCTCTCCCATCAGATGTCTTAATCCATTCACAACTATAATGTCCTCCTAAATCAAACACCTCTTAAAGGTTTCCCCTCTCATCATGGTTGCATTGGGATTAAGTTTCCAACACATGAACTTTTGGAGGCACATTCAAACCACAGAAATCCCATGGGAAATTATGAAATACTGGCTGGAATTTAGAAATCTCTAAGTCTTGCTAAAGTTTTTTTTTAAATTTTTCTCCTTTTTTTTCTTTTCTTTCTTCTTTCCTTCTTGCCTGCCTTTTTTTTCTTTATCCTCTTCCCATCCTTATTTTCCCTCCCCTTTCTTCTTCTTAATAGTTTTATTATTTCTAATGGCATAATTCATTACATGAATCAGGATGTCTTTTGAGTAAGTATCCTTTTTAGGAAAGCCTCTTTTTAAGTTAGAACCTCAAGAGAATTAATGGAGTTACAGAATAGTAAATTAATTTTTATAACTACTTGAATAATTTAACATATTTGACCCAGCACCATACACTTCCACATTAGGTAATCTTTTTTATTTTTCCTGTAGAATATATAGTTCTCTCATAAATAATTTGTAAAAGTTGTAATGAATGATTTTTAATTAACTGAGATGTACATTGGAAAAGTTAATGTGCCACAAAACTAAATATGTATAATTTTATTTAAAAATATGCCTGAATTTTAGATATCTTAGCAAAATTTGTTCATTAAATTCAGTGGTTACATTGAGAAGCTATTCATTTAGTTCAGTAATGGTATGTCTTTTAAAATATTTTGGACTGTCCCTTTGTAATTAATTTACAAACTCACAGCACATTCTTTTGAGTATATTAATGGAAGATTTTCTTTCATTACAGACGATTTGAATTTGGGAAATAGTCAAAAGTTACTTTCCACGAGCAGTGGTACATGCCTATAATCCCAGTACCTGGGAGGCTGAGACAGGAGGATCGCAGGTTCCAGACCAGTCTCAGCATCTTAGTGAGATCCTCAGTAACTTGGCAAGATCCTGTTTCAAAATTAAAATTAAAAAAGGCTTGAGGGTATATCTTGGAGGTAGAATGTCCCTGAGTTCAATCCCTAGTACCAAAAAAAAAGGCATTTGTTTTTAAATCAGTTTCATGAAATAAGTGATCAATTTGCATTATATTCTTTGGGAGCATAAAACAGCAGTAGGAGAAGATGGGATTCTAAAGCAATTTGATTAATTTTCTTGTGTGGTCCAGAGTGGGTCTGAGGTCATGTTTTGTAGTACAATAACTATTTCCGTTTTCTATTTGGTTACTGTTTAATGCTGTCCACTCCTCACAGGGCAAGGTTTTAGATTGTTAGTAATCCTTTGGCCTAATTATTCCTTTGGAGCGTAGGCATCCCTTCTACCACTCTAACACAGAGAAGGGATGTGCAGGTATTCTGGGATGCATTCTAAAGCTATTTCATCTCCTTCCCCTACAGAATTCAGATGTGCACAACAGTAAGATGAAAAACACAAAATAAAATAGAAACATAACCACTGAACTCCACACGTCCCCAAGATGAAAATCTGCCCCATTCTTACACATTTCAGCACTCTACAGTGAATATAGATCAATTTATAGGGGCCCAAGACTCACCATTAGCAGAACAAAGAATTGGGGATTTATGAATTGCAGCTACAAAAACAGGAAAGACTGTACTTGGACGAGGATAGGAACAATCAACAACCCATTAGTCCTGCTTTCATCAACACCCTCGGCTCATTTACTCACCAAACAGATATCAGGCATCTCCTGGATGCCAGGACTGTTCTAGGGGCTGAAGTTCTGTCGTCAAACAAACCTTTCCCTGTCCTCGTGGAGCTGGCATTCTGATGGCAAGAACAGGTATAATTAAATAAGTAAATTATAAACAGAGAGAGAGAGAGAGAGAGAGAGAGAGAGAGAGAGAGAATAACTTTAAGTACTTATCAAAGTTAGGAAAAGTCTAGTAGAGTAGAAGACAGAGCATGATGGGGGCATTACTGCCTTAGAGAGGGCTCTTGTAGAGGCCTCTGTGGGCCAGATTTGGCAGTTATTTGAGCTGAAGCTTGTATGGCATTAGGAAACCATCCTTGCCACTATCTGAGACATCAGGATTCCAGGCAGAAGCAACAAACACACAGAGGCACAGGGTGGGGGGTGTGATTGGGAGTTTGAGGACAAGGAAGGGGACCAGTGTGGATGGAGTGGGCAGAGCTCGCTGGGGTTGGTAGATGAAACAGGAGCTCACAGAGGGCTCAGGTCCTGTGGGGTTTGGGGGCCTCATAAAAACTTGGAATATTTTCAGAGTACAAATGGAAGCCATGGGAGGGATTTCAGACAGGACAGCAATATAATCCAATTTCATTTTATAAAAGACCCTTCTGTTAACTTTCTGCAGTTTTTAGAAATTCTCTGCATAATAATGATGCTTGCTAACTTTTATGGTTTGCCACGTGCCAGGCATTGTGCCAGACATTTCACATGGGCCCTTAGAATAAAATCCAAACTCTTTTCTATATCCTACTGTTATGGCTTAAATTCTGTCTACCTGGAAAGATCTATTGAAGTCCTAGTCTCCTGTACCTTCAAATGTGGACTTATTTGGAGATAGGGTCTTTAAAAAGATAGAGACCATTATTACGGGTGGGTCCTAATTCAATATGACTGATGTCCTTGTAACAAGGGGAAATTTGGATACAGACAGACATGTGCAGAAGAAAGATGCTGTGAAGATACAGGGAGAACATGTGCAAGTAAAGGGTTGGAGTGATAAGTCCACAAGCCAAGGAACATGGAGGATTGCAGTCAAACCGCCAGAAGCTAGGGTTGAGAGTGGACACCTTGGTTTCAGACTTTTAGCTTCCAGGATGGTGAGAAAAAATTTCTGTCAGTGGAAGCCACACAGTCTGTGCTACTTTGTCATGGCAAAGCCCCAGGAAAGAAATAACCCCTTTCCCCATAGCCCACGTCTGTCAGCCTCGTTGGTCTTTTTATTCCTGGTCCCAGCCTCATGCCTCCTGTCTCTCCCTTTAGTGAATGGCCTGAGATTAACGTGTGACTTGCTCCTCTCTGTTCTTCAGGCTCCAGGCTGAACAGCACCTCCTCAGGGAGGCCTTCTCTGATCTCCTGATCTAAATTAGC
This sequence comes from Glis glis, assembly GCA_004027185.1. Lineage (NCBI taxonomy): Eukaryota > Metazoa > Chordata > Mammalia > Rodentia > Gliridae > Glis > Glis glis. The sequence continues at coordinate 141,266 of PVJS01000166.1, read as the reverse complement.
ACCACCAACCCCTGCCTGCTCAACTCCTCTACTGAAGGGCTCTTAACGCATATTGTTAATATTTACAATAATTTCCACTACCTGAAACAATCTTTTTCATTTATGTACTTGTTAATTGTCTGTCCCTCCTCTGCCCTTGTTTTGACCCCCACTTAGAAAGTAAGATACAGGAAGCAGAAAGATTGCCTTAATCTACACTTTAGCCCCAGTGCCTATAAAATATCCTGGGGCATAGTAGACAGCAAATGTTGATTGAATACAGAAACTAGTAACCCAGATACTAGTTACTCTTTAAGTTTTGATTGAAATGGGTGGGGTCTTCCTTAGAGTTCTATGAATTTTGGGGGACACATTCTATGGAGAACCTCTGTCTTCAAATTCCTACCTGACTTTGTCTCAGCCACCTTATCTGAGGTGACTGGGCCCCTTTGTCTGCTCTGCACCCACCCGGATCGAGGGACGGCCCCTTTCCTTGTCTTCCCTCTCAAGCTTCTCACTCACCTGTGTGTGTGTGCACTGGACCTTTCTGTAGGTTTGTAGCAACAGATGGGCTGTATGTCACAGAGGGACAAAAAACCTAGCAGTAGATGGCAGGCACTTAGATCCGTATTAAAATTCTTAGTCCCCTTCACCCCTGGGAATTTCTTCTCTTGGTACCTTTCTGCTGAGCTCTCCTCACCTTTCTCTTTTTTTTTTTTTTTTGCGGTACCGGAGATCGAACCCAGGGGCGTTCTACCTCCGCGCTACACCCCTGGCCCTATTTTTTATACTTTATTTTGAAACCGGATCTCACGAAGTTGCGGAGGGCCTCACTAAGTAGAGAGAGAGAGAGAGGGAGAGAGAGAGAGAGAGAGAGAGAGAGAGAGAGAGAGCTGAGGCTGGCCGCGAACCCCGATCCTCCGGTCTCTGCCTCCCTGGGATTACAGGCGTGCGCCACCACGCCCGACTCTCACCTCTCTCTTCCCTCCCTTTCCTCTTCACCCTTCTCTTCTTCCCTCAAACCCTATTTGTTTCCTTATCCCTTCCATTCCTCATCCCCAGCCCCACCCCAAGCAGCTTGGTAAGTTATTTTCCTACACAGACAGTTTCATCTCAATATAACTCTGGTGCCAGCTGGTGAAATTATTTATAATTTTACCATACTTCAGAAAATTCTCATTTAATTGCCACAATAGACATGCAGTGGAATAAATCCCATTATCACCTCCGTTGCACATGAAGACAATGAGAACGGCTGGGAATTTTACGTAATTTTCCCAAAGACAAACATCAAATGGCAGTGTTAAGGCTTGGCCCTAAATCCTGGACTCATAACATGAAAAAATGTATGTTATATACATATATAAGTATATGTATTTTACATATATACATATATATGGCATATATGTAAATGTACATGTATTTTAATAGACAGTCAAAATTGTACACAAATTCATTTAAAAATACAATTTCAAGCCGGGTGTGGTGGCACACGCTTGTAATCCCAGTACTTTGGGAGGTGGAGACCGGAGGATCCGGGTTCGCGGCCAGCCTCAGCTCACTCTCTCTCTCTCTCTCTCTCTCTCTCTCTATCTCTACCTATTGAGGCCCTCCGCAACTTCGTGAGACCCGGTTTCAAAATAAAGTATAAAAAATAGGGCCGGGGGTGTAGCTCGGAGGTAGAACGCCCCTGGGTTCGATCCCCAGTACCGCAAAAAAAAAAAAAAAGAAAATACAATTTCAGTTTACATCTTCATTGGTATTTCTTTTGTCCTTATAGAGTCCTAACAGCCCCTTCAGGTATTTTTAAGGGATCTGGGAGAATCTAACGTCATATACAGTTACTCTCCTAGTGCCAGGATTGAGGGGACCAGATAGCTTTGAGTAATACGGGCTCTGGAATTACATATACTCAGGTTCAATCTACTTCGGGCCCTGGCACTACATAGGTATGTGAACTTGAGCAAGCCTCTTAAACCTTAGCCTCAGTTTCTATATCGGTGAGATGGGAGTTCCAACAGGATCCATCTGGCAGTAGTGTTGAGAGGATTTAATAAGATAGTACGTGCCCGGTGCTGTAAAGCATTTGAGAGGTGGTACCCCACACATATAACATGGGCAACCTTAGCTAGAAGCTCTGTGAAAGAAAGCTGAAAAACCTTTCTTGGTGTGGATAATAATACATCTTTAAGAGAAATCAAATCAAAATCAACTTTAGAAAATTTTATTTTTCAGATGTGGGGGAAAAACCCACAATTAATTGTCCTCTCCCCAAGTCATTAACTCCTCATATTAGCTGCAGCTTTAGCGCATTGCTCAGCAATAGCATCCCAGCTCATGCCCCTCGAACAAAGCAAAACCGCCACAGTGACACCCGGTGTCACTCATTTCAAAGGGAAGATGTCTTCATATTTAGGGATGGACATCATTAGGACACTGAAAAAGCTAACGGTAGCTTTGGTAGCAAATTCTTACTATTTGTATTTTTATAGAAAAACCTCAATAATATGTCATGGAATTCATAGTATTTATGAAGGTATGGGTGAAAGTTCCTCATAGAGTTAATCCTTCTTGCATTAAAAACTTTTAATAAATATGGACATCATACAATTACTACATATTTTGCTTCTTAATATGATCTCCTATACTAGAAACAGCTATTTTAAAATATTTATTTCCTGTGAAATTTAAGAAACAACTGGGGAAATAATTTAATGGAGAGAAGTAAGATCTAAGAGTTGGAAAATTATTTAACAAATTCAATGTCCCAGGATGTAATTGGGTTTAAACCCAATTACGAAAAGCATGCAGTATTTTATGTTAATGGATAAGAGAGTAGATAATCCCTAGATTATCAGCAAACCTAAAATTCATCATTACTTACAACCAGGATCTAGCAAAAATGACTAATGAATGTCTCTTCTTGCTTTTTCTGTCCCCACCAGGGAGAATGTGCCAAGAAGAATAAAGGGAAGGAAAATGGAAAAGATTGGTGTCGCAATCCTGAGCACCAGGGGACCACATTGCTAATTTAATAAGTGAAAAAGCATGTGATAAAGAGAGTCTAATAAATCACAAGGATGTAATCAATATTATTACTGTTATTTATATTATATTACTTTGAGTGTCTCTCTATTTCTAAGAGCAGATTTGAAAGAAACGGGATTAGCCTGGCACAGTGGCTCATGCCTGTAATCCTAGTACTTGGGAGGCTGAGACAGGAGGATCACAGGTTCAAAGCCAGCCTCAGCAACTTAGCCAGACCCTTCTTCAAAATAAAATATAAAAATAGGGATGGGGTGTAACTCAGAGGTAGAATACCCTGGGTTCAATCCCCAGTACCACACAAAAAAAGGAAGGAAGGGAGGGAGGGAGAGAGTGGATTAAACTCCAATGAGAGAAAAGAGAAAAAAAAGCAACGAATTTTTTTTTAACATGAGGGTTGTTTAGTCAATATATGAGAAGTGGAACCTCAGAAACAGTCTTTGACAGTCTTCGAAATCTGAGTCTTTCTGGGATGACTTTACTGCAGGCTTTGCTGAAGGAGGGAGATCAACTTTATAGGGCGTGATGACCTTATTTGGCTTAAAATCAACCAACTGGCTTAGAATCAAGGTATTTGCCTAGAATGCTGAAATGCTAGAAGAAAACAGAGTATCATTTTTCACGTTTTATAGAGGAATGAGTAGTTTATTTTAAAAGCCTTTTGCAAACCCTGAATCATCAGATTAACAATGCTCAGGAGACCTCAGCAGCAGTCAGTTGCACTGTCTGTAGCAAGTGTGAGGATGAAAGCCCGCAGATATTGAGGAGCCAGGCTGCTTATGGACATCGAAGTAGATATATTGTCCACACATGCTCATGTACTGTGGAAAGCAACCTTGCACGCATGTCATCCCTTGGGAGTATGCGTTTTCTTCCAGAACTCTCATTGTTTCATTAATTCAGCAAATATGTATTCAGGAATGAACATAGGTAAGACTGAACTAGGAATTATAGGAAACAAAGGAATTGGTCATTGAAATCCTCGTGTGTGTGTGTGTGTGTGTGTGTGTGTGTGTGTGTGTGTGTGGTACTGGGGATTGAACCCAGGGGCATTCTGCCTCTGAGCAACACCCCCAGCCCTATTTTTTTATTTTTTATTTCAAAACAGGGTCTCGCTAGGTTGATGAGAGTCTTACTACTTGCTGAGACTGTTCTCAAACCTGTGATCCTCCTGTCTCA